>CANXYC010698539.1:0-34415 GCA_948193065.1 Aleurites moluccanus
TTACACACACTTGATAATTCCATATTATAAAGGAAATGACCAAATTACCCTTAGTGCAACCGAAACACCGAAATCGCGTAACGTGCCGATACGAATTTTTCGACCGGGATTATTTCTTAAACTAATTCTCAAATAATTAAAATAAGGCAATTTTCAAGTTTTTAAATTATTTTCTCCTTTTAAATATGATATTTATTCCATAAAATTCCGTCGGGCGAAAAATGACCATTTTGCCCCCAGTTCATCAAAAACTCAAAATTTGCCAATTAAGCCCTAGCAGCCTTTAAACCATTTCTATGCCTACAAATAATTCAAATAACATGCATAAATACCAATTTCATGCATAAATATATATAAACATAACAATATAAAGAAATTAAAAATCTCTTCCCGAAGATCTCTGTATAGATTTGGTTCAGGCTAAACTGAGGTGTTACAGCCTGATGGTGAAGATGGAGATTATGAAGGTGAGGAGGCCAAGGAAGTTGTGTATGTAGTGCAAAGAATAATGTTAGCTCCAAAGCAAGAGGGGCAATCCCAACGCCATCAACTGTTTCGGACTCGGTGCACTAATTTGGGCAAGATTTTTGCAATTATGATTGATAGTGGTAGCATGGAGAACATTATAGGGCGAGAGGCAGTAAAGAAGCTGGGGGTACCTATGGAGAAGCATCCAAACCCTTATACCCTCGGATGGATAAAATTCGGAGTAGAAAGCATTGAGGTGACATAACGACGTAAAATCTCATTCTTAATTGGCAAGTATCATGATGAGCTATATTGCGATGTGGTAGACATTGATGTGTGCCATTTGCTATTTGGCAGGCCATGGCAATATGACGTGGACGCTCAACATTTTGGAAGAAACAATCAATACAAACTGGTGAAAGACGACGTCAAGTATACCTTGCTGCCATTGAAGAGCAGGGAGAAGCAGTCTGTTTAAAGAAACTTTCTCACAGTCATAGAGGAATTTTCTGTTTAAAGAAACTTTCTCACAGTCATAGAGGAATTTGAGACTGAAATTAAGGAGACGAAGCAGGTTCATGCCTTGGTGGTGAAGCAAGTCTATGAGGGGGAGTAGAGTTGTCAGTGAAGGAGCATCCTGAAGCAGTTAGGCCTTTATTAGCAGAGTTTAGTGAGCTGATGCCAGAGAAGGTTCCAGATGGGTTGCAGCCAATAAGGGACATCCAACACCATATTGACTTGATTCCTGGAGCTAGCTTACCTAATCTTCCACATTACAGATAAGCCCGCAGGAAAGTGAGATTCTGAAGGAGAAAGTGGAGGAGTTGCTGTGAAAGGGGCATATTCAAGAAAACATGAGTCCTTGTGCGGTGCTAGCTTTACTGACTCCAAAGAAAGATGGCAGTTGGCGGATGTGTGTGGATAATAGGGCCATCAACAAAATAATAGTGAGCTATAAATTTTCAATTTCTAGGCTGGATGACATTTTGGACAGATTACATGGAGCTAAGTGGTTCTCAAAGCTGGACTTGAAGAATGGATATCACCATATTCGAATTTGGCCTAGGGATGAGTGGAAGACAACTTTCAAAATAAAAGAGGGGTTGTACGAGTGGTTGGTGATGCCCTTCGGACTCTTCAATGCTCCTAACACTTTCATGAGGTTGATGAATAAACTTTTTATTGGTAAATTCATTGTGGTTTACTTTAATGATATCCTGATTTACAGTAAGACAGAAGATGAGCATTTGATGCAGTTAAGAGAAGTGTTAACAGTCCTACAGGCCAGTAAATTATATATTAATCTTAAGAAGTGCAATTTTCTAACAAACAAATTGCTATTTTTGGGATATGTTATTAGTGCTGATGGAATAAAGGTGGATGAGGCGAAGGTGAAGGCAATTAGAGAGTGGCCTACTCCCAAAACAGTTTTTGAAGTTCGAAGTTTCCATGGGTTGGCTACCTTCTATAGGAGGTTTATAAAGAACTTCAGTACCATTGCAAAGCTAGTCACTGAGTGCATGAAGAAGGGAAGATTCTTATAGGAGAGGAAGCAGAGAACAGCCTTGCCATTATGAAGGAAAAATTGTGCACTGCACTAGTATTGGCCTTACCCTATTTTGACAAGCTATTTGAAGTCGACTGTGATGCCAGCGGGGTAGGAGTCAGAGCTGTCATTTCTCAAGAATAAAGACCAGTTTATTTCTTTAGTGAAAAGCTCAGTGAGGCAAGACAGAGATGGAGCACCTATGATAAAGAATTCTATTTTGTGGTAAAGGCTTTGAAGACTTGGGAGCACTACCTGATGGGGAAAGAGTTTGTCCTTTATTCTAATCATGAAACCTTAAAATACCTGAACAACCAGAAGAGGATCAGTAAAGACATGCATGCTAGATGGTGTCAATTCCTGCAAAAGTTTTCATTTAGACTACATCACAAGTCGGGAGTGCATAATGTGGTGGCAGATGCGCTTAGTCGGCGGGCTGGCTTGTTAATCACCTTGAGCCAGGAAATTCTAGGGTTTGATCAATTGAAGGACTGTTATGTTGGTGATGATGATTTTGGGTAGATTTGGGAGACATGTTCAATTGGTCAACCTATGCAGGAGTTCTTTGTGCAAGATGGGTATCTAATGCGAGGGGATCAGTTTTGCCTTCCTCGAACATCATTGCGAGAGAAGGTGATTTAAGATTTACATGCCGGTGGTTTAGCCGCATATTTGGGCCATGATAAAACTGTTGCTACAGTCCGGGAGAGATTTTATTAGCCTCAACTACTTACAGATGTGACTAAGTATGTAAAGAAGTGTTACCTCTGTCAAACTGCCAAGGGCCAATCTAAAAATACTGGGCTTTACATGCCCTTACCTGTTCCTGAAAATGTATAGGAGGATTTGTCAATGGATTTTGTATTGGGTTTGCCTTGAACACAAAGGGGAGCAGATTCTGTATTTGTTGTTGTTGACAGGTTTTCCAAGATGGCTCACTTCATTCCTTATAGAAAGACATCTGATGCATCGAGTGTGGCTAGATTATTTTTCAAGAAAATAGTCTGTTTGCATGGGGTACCCAGGAATATTACTTCAGACAGAGATAACAAGTTTCTTGGTCATTTTTGGAGGATTTTGTGGAAACTTTTTAATTCATTATTGAACTTCAGTCGCACAACCCATCCCCAAACTGATGGTCAGACAGAGGTGGTCAACAGGACGTTGGAAAATCTGATTCATAGTATTTGTGGTGACAAGCCAAAGCAGTGGGACGTTGTTTTATCACAGGCATAATTCACATACAACAATGCAGTCCACAGTGCTATTGGTAAATCTCCATTTTCTATTGTTTATACTAAAGTGCCTCAGCACATTGTAGACTTGGTTCAGCTGCCTAAACAAACAGGTAAGAGTGTAGCAGTAGATCACATGGCTAAGCAGGTGGTTGAAGTACACAAGGAAGTCAAGCAGAAGTTAGAAGAGGCCAACCAGAAGTATAAGAAAGCTGCTGACAAGCATAGAAGGGAACAAGTTTTCTCTGTTGGAGATCAGGTTATGGTGTTCCTTAGGTGTGAAAGATTTCTAGTTGGGTCATACAGTAAGTTGTAGCTAAAAAAATATGAGCCTTTCACCATCACCAAGAAGATCAACGACAATGCCTATGTTATAGATCTTCCAAAGAGCATGGGAATTTTCAACACTTTTAATGTTGTAGACTTGTCACTTTTCCATGATTTTGATGAGCTACTATATTCAGATGCTGAGCCCAACTCGAGGATGAGTTTTTCCCAAGTGGAGGAGACTGATGTGAAGAGTGTTTGCTTATAATTTTTTGACCGTTTAGATAAGAACAAACATAAATAGAAGTCCAAGTAGTTTATGACCCAGTTGGGTCATGGCTCATTTGGCCTTATGAGAGCAGCTTATTTTGAACTTTTATCGGCCATAATCCAATGAAAAATGGCCCAACGAATCAAACATTTAGGCCTTTATAGGTAGTTTTATGTGAAATTCACAAATAATGAGCGACAACATTTTTAGGTCAAATTCTAACATTTATACCTTTATTTTGACAGTTTTATGTTTTTTATCTATTTTTGACAGTTTTTATTTTCTTATTTAATTTAGGTAGAAAAAATTGTTAGTACATTTTTTTTAAGGCAGTTATTACGTAATATTTTTATTTTCATTATAATGTAAATTTGGTGATTTATTTTCTTTCCGAAATAAATTACCAAATCAGTTTTCTAAGATTTTTTTAAATTTATTCTCTATAAATAGTTTGTAAAATTTTAGGGTTTGGAAGTTTTTTGATTAATAAAATATTGAGTTCATTATTTCTGAATTTCACACTTTTATTTAAACGCTTCGACACTGCGTGAAAAATTATTTTATGTGATGTCTAACAATTAAAAAAATAAAATTAAGATGAAAAATAATTTATTTTTTACCTTTTTTTTAAAATCATAAATCAAAGTAGTTCCACTCCTCGCAAGGCATATTTTAAAATTTAAAGCATTGGTGGTTTCACACATTTCCCGCTTCATCATTTCGAAACCTAACGGTTACCATCTTTAATTATCTTACGAAAAATTGAAAAACATTTCTCATAATTCATTTGTATCTCTTAAATTAGAGTTTTCATCTCTCGATTCAGAATGAAAACAAATCGCAGGGCCAAGAAACAAGACGCTTCTTCCAAGGTATGTATCAAGATATTTCCGATTCATTAATCCTAACCCTAAATCTTTTGTGTTTGGTCACGCAGAAAATTGAGGGAAAGAACAGCAAATTTCAGTATTAATTGTTGATTTTTGGTGAAAATTGCAGCTAATTTTGGAAGAGATTATAGGATTGACAACGAAGAATGCCAATGGATTGGCTTCGAATATATCAACCGCGAGCTGTGCTTACGTCGCAGGATGCGTGGTGGTTGTTTACGATGTGGATTCTGGTAAACAATCGCACCTCATGGTGTCTCATAGAACGCCGAAACCCTTGAGCTGTGTAGCAGTGTCGCCGGATGGGCGTTTTGTAGCCGCCGGAGAGGTACTAATTGTTTTTACTTGTATCGTTTATACGGCCTTCTTTCCCCCCTGTTTTTCTAGGATACGTCGGTGTAATTAAGCTCCTTTTAGTTTAAAAAAATGCGTGATCAACAATGTATTGTTAGCTTGAGTTTTTACCACAAAAAGAGAAAAAGTTTGGTTTCTTGTTTTTCTTGGTGGTTCTCTAACATGAAGTTCCAATGTTAGGCACGATGTCAAGTTGATTTCATAGATTTAGGGCATCACATTTGATTTGATAATATGTTTTGAAGCACAGACGAATTAGATGTCTTTTTATCACCTGCATGCATCTAACATGGTTATGCAGTCAGGGAATCAACCTGCAGCGTTAGTATGGGACTGCTCAACTCTCGCTTTTGTATCTGAACTGAAGGATCATCTATATGGAGTTGAGTGTATTGCTTTCTCACCTGATGGTATGCTACAATCAATTAACTAAGTGTTTCTGTTTTCAGTAGTGCTTGATGCTTCTTGTTTAGATAATCTTATCTTCATTTATTTATGGTATAAATATTTTTTAGATTTGTCCTTTTATAGGGGAACATCTCGTTTCTGTTGGAGGATATATCTATCTTTGGAATTGGCGGAGTGGTATGCTGGTCACAAAGCTAAAAGCAAGTTCATCTTGTTCTTCCGTTACCTCTGTGAACTTCTCAGCAGATGCAAAATTTGTTATTACTGCTGGAAAGAAGCATTTGAAATTCTGGAAAGTTGGATCATGTCCAGGAACTCGCTTAAACAAAGGGACATTGTCATTGACGCATGGAAAACCTGTTAATCTTGGTCCTCAGAGAGGAAGCTCGTTTACATCCGTTGCATCTGCAATCCTGAATAGCAGTAGTCTTGTTAATAGTAAACAAGTTGGTGATATGTTTCCAATTTATGCATTAACTAATGAAGGTTGGATTTCTCTTACAATCAGTCTGAGAAGTTCAAATGCACTGGAGTTTTTGAAGTATGTTCCATGATAAGAAGTCCATTTCTATTCTGCTTCTTTTATTACAGGTGTTCTATGCCTTGTGGATTGCGCACTGTCAGTAAGAAAGTCAGTGGACTTAAAGGTAAAGTTAGTTGGTTATCTAAGTTCATAATAGAAGTAATCTAAGTTCATGATAGATTTCATGAAGGCAACTAGTGTATTAGAAAAATTCAAATTATAGTTGAGGTGCAATGGGTTGATTATATGTCTTGGTTTAGACACAAAAGGCACATTATTAGAAATTTTCCCTAGTATGCTGAATGTTTGTATCATGATTTAAGGTTTTCTAAGTGATTATATATATATATATATATATATATATATATATATATATATATGCTGGTGATAGAGTGCATAGTTGTGTCAAGTTATTGTAACTATGTGAATGTAATTGTTATATTCATATATATTACTTTTGTTAACTTTTCCTCCTTGATTTGTCATTTCCCAATCTTAAATTTCAGGTTGACAAAGGCTTTGCACTATCTGCATCTGATAAGCTCATTGCTTGTGCATGTGATAATGGTATTGTAAAAATTTTTATGATCGAGACTCTCGATTATGTAGGAAGTTTGCTACACTCCAAAGCCAAAAGTTTCCAGGGGGAAACTGATTACCATCCTACTGCCGCGGAAAAGGATTTTCAACCTGTACCTGCTCTACCTGATGCAGTAGCTTGTCAGTTCTCTACCTCAGAAAATTTGGGTAAGCATTCATGTGCAAAGTGATTGTGTTTATGATGGTCTATCTATATTTGCAAGTTAACATACGTGACATTTCTGCCTTGCAGTGGTTGTATATGCAGATCATAGTCTCCACATATGGGATATTCATGATATGAGCAAGGTGATTGCTTTGTTTAAACTTTGGTGCTTGTATTTTTTGTTCATTTGTTGGAAAATTTTCATGGTACTTTTTCGGTTTCAATGAACATGGTTTTCTTGGTGCTCAAATTAATACTCCCCAAGTTATTCTATTGGAGCTTACAAATAGATCACAGCTTATGGCAACCTAACATTTCTTATACTTACAGGCCACCAGGCGTTGTGTGCTAGTTTCACACTCTGCATGCATTTGGGATGTTAAAAATCTTTGTTGTGAAAACATGCATGATCCATCTCTTGCATGTGTTGCAAGAGGTTGTTCTGGTGGAGTTTCTTTTGCAACATGCTCAGCTGATGGTACAATTAGGTTATGGGATCTTGCATTGCAACCTGTTTTAGTAGATGATGAAGCTGACCATCATTTTTTGGATACAGAATCAGTGGTCACTGCACATTTAGGTATTTTCCATGATTCTCACACTTTTTGGTCATTTTACTTCGTGTACATATTAAATAAACGTATAGATATGTTTAAGCTTTTAAGCCAAATATTATCAGTCTCTTTCTGAAATTGATCCGAGCATCTGTGCCTCGCTTGCTCATCATGTTTCCTGCTTGTCACTCCAGTAAGTGCTGGGATTTTTGAGCGAGATACCATGGAAGCAAGCACTACTACTCAAGGGTTTCGGTCAATGGCAGCCAGCTCAGATGCAAAGTACCTGGCTGCTGGTGATTGTGAGGGAAACCTTCACATCTACAGCCTGTACACATCTGATTATACTTGTTTTCAGGTAAACTTGGAAGTTAAAAATGATTTGAAACCTTGACCTGCCAAAACTAAGCAATACAAATCCATAAATATTGTTTCCGTATGACATGCAGATCCTGTTGAATTTTTCATAAATAACACACAGGCTTTTCTCACAGGGTGTCCATGACACAGAGATCCTCTCATTGAGCTTCAGCTTGTCAAGCAACAAATGTGATCTTTCTGAAGAAGTTGTGGATGGCAATTACTTCCTTGCATCAGGAGGAAGGGACCGAACTATCCACCTTTATGATGTCAAAAGGTTTAAACTTTGCCCATTTCATGGTTTTCTTAGGCAACTTGTCTTGCATATTCATTAGGATTCCCTTTCTTGTCAGGAATTTCGATCTCATTGGAAGTATTGATGACCACTCGGCTGCTGTAACTTCTGTAAAGCTCACTCGCCATGACTGCAAGATGCTTAGTTGCAGTGCTGATAGGTGTGTTGCTATAAATTACGTGCATCATAAGCCTTTCGAAATTGTTCTCAAATTGAGACTTCTTGGAGAACATAATGAAATAAAATTAATCTTTTAATTTTATTATTATTATTATTATTATTATTATTATAAATAAATTGCATTTGTAGAAAATAAGTTGAGTTGAGTTTCAGAAAATAAGTATTAGTTTGGTTGTTTGACGCCCTTCATTTCTGCATGAATTTAATCATTTTTTTTAAAAGACATAACAATCTAATCAGTTCTGCAATTTTTTTTGACATGCCTTCCTTTTCATTTAACTTTTGTTATTTCTTCTTATAGGTCTCTGGTGTTCCGTGATGTTTCTACGACAGATAGTGGCTATAAAATTTTGCGTCGTCATCATCAAATTGCATCTCACGGAACTGTCTATGACATGGTTGTAGATCCAACAATGGAGTTTGTTGTCACGGTTGGGCAGGTAAATTGCATCTAAAAATTTGTTGGGTTTAAGTAAATTATTTATGGTGCACGGGTCTCAAGGGCTTGCACTATCTACTATCTGCTTCAAGTTCAATCGATCAAAGTCTCCTTTTTATGGAATATGGATGACATGCAAACCCAACTTCTGCTGATGAACTGGTTTTATGACACAAGTAGATTTTTTAAATTTGTGACGTAGGATAAGAAGATCAATGCATTCGACATTGCTTCTGGGAAGCTAATTAGATCGTTCAAGCAGGATAAAGATTTTGGAGACCCAATAAAGGTGAGAAATGTTAATGCGCAATTAGGCAATTCAACGTTATCATGTCCTTATGCTGAGGATTAATCATGCTTTTGAAGGTTACGATGGACCCAAGTGGCAGTTATCTGGTTTGCTCATACTCTAATAAGTCTATGTGCGTGTATGACTCTATCAGTGGAGAAATGGTTGTGCAAGTCACGGGACATGGCGAAGTTATAACTGGAGTCATCTTCTTACCTGACTGCAAGCATGTGATCTCTGTGAGTTTTTGTTATGCTTAATTATCATTGTTGATAAATGTATCATGTTTATGGATTCTTCTAGATTGTAGACTTCCGTTGGTCTCACCCTACATATCCAGTTTTGTCATCAGCCATCACAGATCATCAGACTTATTTACTCTAAAGGAGCAAAAATTCAGTCTATACTGATACAAATCAACATTCTGATTCGTATAAGATGGTTTATTTGAATCTATAAACTTGTAATTAGACTTTCATGTCATGCTAAGCGTTTTCGCTTATCACCTAGTTAGTGAGCTGTTACACCTAGAAACTAAATTACTGAATACTATAGGCATAGGGCCAAATCTGAAGAGAATTGATGTGGTAAAGTTATCTCAGAGCTTGCACATGGTAGAGACATATGGATGGACAGGAAAATATGAGCATCCTGCTATGCCCAATCTCAAAACTGAAACTTGCACACTGGACTTGGTGACCTAAGTCCAGATTTATGTAATTCACCAGACAATGCCCATTTAAGATCATTGTGATTTTGATAAAGAATTATGTGATAGTTCAAAAACGAAGTGGCATTTTTTTTTTTTTTTTTGCCTGCCCTTTCCCTCATTGTATATGCACTTGTTACGTTGTTTATACACTCAGGTTGGGGGTGATAGTTGCATATTTGTATGGAAACTGCCAGTTCGTATTTCTTCCAAGATTTTGCAGAGAATGAAGGAAAATTCTGGTCCGTTGACTTGCAGAAACTTTGTCCTGCCAATTGCTTTCAGTCAAATCATATTTTCTGAAGAGGAAGACCACAGAGTCAATTCTGAAGATGTATGTTTTCCAGAGTCCAACCAATCGCTACAAACAGTGTTTGACAAAGTTGGTGTGCGTCGAAGGACATCAACATTTAGATTTAGCATTTCAAGACTTCCCATGTGGGCACAAGCTAAAGTTGCACATTCCGATATTCTAGTGAATCCTAATATCACTTCATCTCAGGTATTCTACTTCAGGACCTAAACATGTGAAGGTGTGCAATTGCCAAAATTTTGATTTATTAGTAAAACTGAAAGACACCTTTATCTCAAATTCACACAAAATATTTCACTTGAAAATTTCTTCATTGTGTTCTCATTTTAACACGTCATTAAATGGAAAGACCACTTGCTTACATCTCACTTCAATCAAATCCAAAATTGATACACTAGATAATGAACTTCTATATTTAAGATGTTTGCATAAATATTAAAACATATAATAATATTCATTAATAATATTGGTAAGAAACTCATACTATGTTAATTACTTTTTTTTTTTAGAATTATTTTATGATAATTACTTGGGGTTAGTGGACTCTGGTGATCCGTCAATGTTGTTGATTCCTCAAAAACCAAAACTCCAAACTTTGCACTTGCACTCATTTTTCAATAATATATCAACTATCTTACCCATGCACGGCATCCAGAAATTATTTTTTTTTGCCACCTCATGTTTCTGGTGACAAGTTTCAGAAATTAAAGATGTTATGCACCTTTTATTTTTTTCTTTTTCTGATAACTACCCATCCATTGGTAACTCTTGCTATTAACACCAGCGACAAAAACGAGTAGAAGAAAAAAGTTTATCCCCTGTGATCAGCGACAGTAGGGAATATGGTCCTTTCTACCATGAAGCTCAAACTGCAGTTAGTCCTGATGTGCGAGGGAACGTATCATGCCTCAGTAGCATGTCGAAAACTTCTCCTGATACTAGCTTTAGTCGAAGTTCACCAATATCTCCAGAAAATCTCAAGTGAGTGTTCATCAGTGTTATCTAATTACTGTGTCTTCAGTGCTTTGTTTTTCTTCCAACTAACTGCATTAGTTTTTTATGCTAGCTATTTTGCAAAGGACAAGCACTGGCTTAACATTTATACCGTATGCCTTGATGTACTCAATTCCCCAGAGACACAGCTTTTAACTGATTTGAGGATGCCTGTCTTGTCATCCAATTTGTGTAAGGCTGAGCTTTATTTCCGCATAAAATCATGCCAAGTTATTTATTCAATGAAATTTTCCAAATCAAGTTTGCTCTGACTTCTATGTATAATATTTTGATGAAAAAGGAATTAAGGATTATCAAGGGTGCATTGGACAACCTCTGCTTGCTTTATGCATGACATGGCATGCTTCCTAAATTTAATGATCTGGCCTAACCTTTGTGAGGAATTGTCTGTTCCTTGCATGGTTGGTCCTCGACCTTTCATATATGGTCTTGATATTCCTAGTGCACACCTTATGTAGGAGTTAAGACAAGCCAATGCCCTCATGATACGCTTCCCATCTAATCTTTATCTTTAATGCCTTCATCAGAGCGATGCACCCTGATGAACATGGCGATAACCCCAACCTGGCTTTGGTATCAACTGTAATGTTCTGGCCCAAATCATGTGAGAAATTGTCTGCTTTTAACTTGTTAGGCTTCACGGTTGGCCCTTGAAAGATGCCTTGCAAGGTTGGGTTCTAGACCTTCCGGATTTATCCTGGTCTCCTTAGTACATGTCTGATGTGGGATTCAATGCAAGGCTATTTTCTCACGGCAATTGGCTATGTCTAATATGCCTTCATATCATATTTGTAGATTTTCAAATTTCTGCAAGTGTGATTTCAGAATCTGTTAGCATAATCTATTCTGACACTTCAGTATTATGCAACCTATAGGTATTACTTAATGAAACACTTCAGCATCATACATATTGGCTGAGAACATTGAATTCTAGTGGGGTGGTATTGCTGACATTGATAGATCTTAGGCAGCATGAACTGCAAATTCACTGTTTGCATAAGTGGCTGTTCAATTTATAATCCCTTTCCTGCTCTTGCCCAAATTAAATTGTCTGTAGTTTAATGAGTTGGTTCAAGAAATCATATTGACTGAATCATCATGCTTGGGTCGTCTTCTAGAAAATAAGTACCAGTAGCCTCTTTTTATTATCTTGACTCGGTGATATTTTGTTAGCATATGGACCGTTCTTTTAGCTTTGCATGCTATGTTGAGGTGAACCTCCAATTTGCTTGCTTATAATTATCATGATGTCATAGATTTACTTTGATGAGCTTTGGTATGCCGTACTCTGTCTTATCATTTCAGCACCGCATGCTATGTTGAGATGAATCTCCGCTGTGTGCTTAGAGAATTGAGATTCACTTTATCTTGCAGGATATTGATGGTTGTTGGAACTTAGTCTAGAAATGGTAGTCATTCTTTTGTTTTATTGTCTTGGTGACCGACAGCGGTCAATTCTGAAGTTTGTGCCTCTTAATTTTTGGTTTTTTTCCCCCTGTTTGCTGTAAGGTTGATGGCATCCTTCTATTTTATTTTTGATATGTGCCCTCCTGATATGCAATTCATAAACTTACTATTAAGAATGTGATTTCAAGCATCAATTTGAGGATAAAAGTAATTAATCATTCTTCTCATGGTTATATAGTTTCCTGCAGTACAAAACCCAGACAAAATCCCGAGGGATGGTGGGTGCCCTTTTGGGCAAGCTTACCTTGTTATGGATGATGAGCACAAAGCTTCAGGAAGACATGCTTGTTCCAGTAGTAGTGGCATTATGGGTAATTATGATCACTTTGGTTTGCATAACACGAGTATATGCGATGGGGCAGTTTTTGGTCGCATGGCAGAGAAGCGTAGTTTGCATAAATATGGAAGCCAAATGCAAAAGCCTATAGAAGTTGGTTGCTACCATGTGAAGTCTGAAGACAATGATCTTTTCAAGCAGCATTTTGGCAATTTATCAAGAAGTTGCTGCAAGGTTCGTAACTTTTCATACAACAGACAGATAAAATGCAAGTTCTACTCATTTTTTTTTCAACATGAAAAAGAATGACTTTTCCGACCATATTTTGGGGGATAAGAAATGAAAATTGGCAGGGATTTATCAATGCTATTGATGCTCCATAAAAAAAGTCCCTTGTGAGCTGTTAGGGTAATGTCCTGGCCAGTTTTTAGCTGACAGAATAACGTGTGATCTCTGCAATTTAGCAACCCTTGTTTCCATCAAGGTTTTCATTTTCTCATAGCCAGCGTGATACAAAGTAGCTTTTCTGCATGAGAAGAACAAGTCGTCTTTTCACCATATTTTTGGAGAAATGGAATTTCCTGCTATAGGACTTTATTCAGATGGAGGTGAAATGACATACCGAAATATAGTGAACCAAAATAGAATATATAATATTATTTCATTGACCCTACAAATCGGGACACGATTATCCAGTATTACTATGGTTTTTATATTTAGCATCTTGTATACAGGTGGAGAGAAGTAATTCATCAGTGAGAAGGAAGTACTCTGCACGATATGTTGTGTTGCAGGGCTATCATGGAGATTGCAAAAGACTGTTTGATACACCAGCCTATGAAGGTAGGAAAACCTTGAAGAGATATGGGGGACAAACTTTGCTTTGTAACGCCTCAGAGAATATGGATGAAGACCAACAGAAAAATTCTTGTAAACAGGTTTGTCTATCAATATTACGCAAATTCGTCATGGTTCATGTTCTTTGCTCTGCTTAAATGTATTGAACGCCTTTTTGATAGATAGAACTACAGAAATAAAAGATGGTGTTCTTGTTCAGCAATTAAGTTCTTTTTAGTTTTTCATTTGAGCTATTTCATTGAATCAATCAAGCACTGAAGGAAATCAAGTGATATACTATAATAATTTCACAATTCATTTCGTATTTATCAGAAAAAGACAATCGTAGATCACTGTGCTAAAATATTTTTGAAATTTGAATGCTTCATGCAGGAGGTCGACTCCATACATATCTCGAGTCACGGTCTATCACAAGGTGAATCGACGAAAAGTTCCGTTGCTGAAAATGACTTGAACATCAAATTAAAAGAAGCCATGGATCAAAAGGAAGGTCTACCAGAAGAAAGTAATTTTCAGCAAACAACAAATGCATGCAAGGAAGCGTTGCTCCATTTGGATTCTGCTGTAGAAAATGTTCTTAATTTATTTACGGAATTAGGAACTATGGTCTCTAAAGAAGAGATTTCAGATGGATCTGGAGTTCAGTTATATGATGAAGCAAGCAAGTTGCTTCCATCAATTGCAGAAAAACTTGATGCAGTTGCAGAACTGGTGCAATGTAGAAACAACCATTATTGCAGAAGTAGAGCCAAAGATTCTGGATTCAAACCTCTGTTGGAAACATTTGCTGAGAATCTATCGCAGAGGGTCATGGAGATAGTAGAGAAGAACCTCAACAAGGATTAACTATCTTGTTTTCTTGACAAGCAATACGACACAATGCTAAACATTAAACCAAGTAATTATATAATTTTTTTCTCAGGAAGTAGCAGTATGATTCTGTAAATAATTCATACATGTAATAATGTGATAAAAAAATGCTCAAAGTGTTCGTATTGTTCTTTTTTTTAGCATTAGGATATGTAAGATTTAATACTAACATCCACTTTTAAAATACTTTTATTTTATCATTAAATTAAATCACTAGTAAATAAGTATTTCTATTATTGCACAATTAATCATTTAAAAAATATTTTTTAATTCATAAAAACTCCAAAATAGATTAATTGATATATATTTGTCATTAAAACTCCAACATAGCCAATCGATTATTTCAAATTGAGATAATATATATTTTTTTCAACTTCAATATCAAACAGACCGATGACATAATTGCTTTCGATATGTTGTAATCCTATCGGCTATATTGGAACAATTAGGTTTGGACAAATAAGATCAATGAAAAGAATGGGCTAAAGTTAAGGAATAACAACTCAAGTTCATACAAAGATAGGCCCATTGATTGTCTCGTAGTCAAAGCATAGGCAATTAGACATTGCTTAATCTATTTATAATTATGAGGAAGAATGAAATGAGTATTAGTAAAAATAATAATCTTTATAGCACTGGAATCAGCAGGCCAGACTCCATCTAAAAGGAAAACTCCTAGAAAGGAAGAAGAAAATGTATGGGCTTTTCTTTGTGCAAACATAAACACTCTTCTTTTGTTTCATGCACATCCTCTAACTTTCCTTGCAAAATTAATGGACCACTCTCTCTCTACTTTTAACATAAAACAGAAAAAAAAAAAAAAAAGGGGGAAAAGAGCAAAGACTCATCTTTTGTTTTTTCCTATCCTCTCTACTTAGCCTTCAAAAACCAATTCATACTAGTAATGATCTTTGTGCAAATTCTAATTTTAAATATATATATATATATACACACATATTACATTTATAAAATAAAATATATAGGGCTAAGTGCCCAAACTTCTCTTTTACTGTAATTTTCAAGGCATGTCAGTGAATGATGAAGCTCTCTACCACTTATAATTAATCCACAACAATGATATGGTAGAATATTTGTAAATCCCTAAGAAGGTATGCCTAAAAATAATGGTCTTGTATGCATCTATATAATCTTTGTCTTTGCTTTAGTAACATGCCAAACTCTAAATTCTCTTTCTTGGGATTCCTTCACTTACTCTAAAACTATAGTTACTGTAGGTTTTCTTTTGAAGCTATACAAATTATAGCTATTTCAACATAGAAATTTTAAGGATTTTTAACTAACTAATTATAATATATACCTAAACCTACCTCATATGTGGCCTAATTGCCAATAAATTAGACTAATTATGACTATTTTAGGCTCTATATCAAGAGGGTCATGTAGGAACCTATGATATAGAAACTCCTGTAAGATCAAAAGGGCCATAAAAGGATAGATTAAAAACATATTCTTTTAGCTGTTTGAAGCTAATGATCAATTCAAACACTAGTATTCTATTTTCTTTTAAGAAATTTCCATTTATTATTGAGGAGATGAATTTAATAAGTTATAGTAGACTTGTTTAATGAATAGATAAATTAAACCTAAATTGGAATGAAATTTTTTAAAAGTAAAATAAATCATCCACCGATTGAGAACTTTTCCCGGAATAATTAAGATAATAAACATTAATATGATAAATAAAAATCACAATATGAAAAGAGGTTTAAGCAATAGGCATGCTGAGTCCAAAATGGAGGGCTTTGTTTAAAGTGGACTCTCATTCTATGAATTGTTTTTTGAATTGGGAAAATAAAAAGCCTCTGATTAATATGTGCTGTATGTCTGTGGGGGTTAAGGACTCAATTAGATTGTCCTTTTGCACTCATAAATCTTTTGTAATGATTGTCTTACTTTCTTTTTCTTTTTTATTTTGTTTCACAGTTGAATGTGTGTGTCATTTTGATTTTTCTTATTTTTTAGAATTCTAAAAAAAAAAAAAAATTATTTTCTAGTAGAAGAAGAATTGGTGAGAATAACTTTAGATGTGAATATGTTTGATGTAATTATGGACTATAATTATTTAGGGTTATAATAAGACAACATTATTGGAATGGCTTTGGCGAAATTAGTGGAATGCGCATGTTTATCTTTACATTATTTAATTTGTTTACCATAACATATGGTTTATAACTCTTAATTTTCCATACTAATTTTTTCTCCTTCTTCTTCATTATTTTTAAAGATGAGCTTCATTTAACTTCAAAACATGTCATTTCTTTCATAATAAGGTTTTGTTTACCTTAAACTTTTTGTAAAAAGGTCAATATATAGACTAATAGTTTTTCTTTTTCTTTAAAATGAAATTATGGGTTAACTTTTTTACATATTGTATTATATAATTAACTAACAGGAAATCATCCATACTATAATTTCATAAAGAATTCTCATATACTTTATCCTTTTATCTTGGCATAGGTAAGATAATAGTTTAATCATCAAATGTCTGTGACGCTAAATTTATATAAGATTTAAATTATATATTTTAAATGGCTACTTTTGCAGTTCAATTTTCATAACCACCAATTGACAAAATATGCAATCTTATATCACTAAACCAAAACTCAGCTAAAAACTTTATATAAAATGAATATAAATATTTATGGATCCTTTTATCAGCTTAATTAATTAGTTTAGTTAAGTTATTAACCTCCTATAGCTTAATATTCAAGAGTAGCAGTACCACATGAAAGAAGGGATAATGAATTAATGACGTTACGTACATGTAATCATATGATTACTATGAGAAGAAGAAGAAGAAAAGGTAATTATCATTGTCATATGTAGATGCATCTTTCATTAATTTAACTATACATATATATATTTATTAAGGTAATTATGTAGCAATTAATTTATTAATCGGTGAAAAGGTTAAATTATGATGTAATTAATTAATTTATCATAGAGGAAATGAAAAAATAAAAAAAAGAAAAGAATGGAAAAGAAAGCTCATTCTCACTGCAAAAGAGCTTCTCAGAGGGACAAAACACGAAACTAGTAGTCTGACTACCGAATCTTCAGTTGTTCACAAAAGAACACAAAACAAGCCTTAAAAATTGCTTCCCCAAATCCTTAACTGTTGCTTTCCTAATCTTTGCTTTGCATGCTTCTACAGTTCTAATCTCCTCCTTTTCATGTTACCCCAATTCATCTCTATTATTTATATTCAAATTTATATTCCAAAATTAATAAAATAATTTATATTTAATATACACCCACACGTAAAAGCTGCATTTTCAGACTTATATAAATGAACTAATCCAATACCTATTTAACTGCTTCTGCTAATGCCTAAATCAAACACATATATGCATATTATTGTAATTATAAGTATATTCTATTTTAGTAACCATTCATACCCATTTGAGTATATATATATATATATCACTTATCCTTCACTAATTAATCTGGATTTATATATTAATTGAGTGTCAGAAATTATAATCATCATTATATATATATATATGTGATTAATTAAAATAAAAGTTGTATCTCAAATTCTATTTGGGTATAAATTAGTAATCTTAAGAAGAGAGATATAATTTGCATGTTAGAAATTCAAATAACATGCTATCCACATATTCAGTCTCAAGTTGTATTTGCCTTTAAATTTAAATGAATCAATAGAATATTGAAAGTGCATATATTATTCAAATTTTGACCATGAATCTTAATTGATAATACTAGTTTTAATTTAAACACCATTCATACAATTTTTTCATTCAAAAATCATCAATATAAGATTTCCTTCTATATGTGTACATATATAATTGGAAATTTTTCTTTATTTGAAGTCAAATTCAAGGTTTCTATATCAAAATTAAATACTAGCAGCTGCTAAATTTTTTTAGTAAAAGAAAAGTACAATGACCAATTTATTTTTATTACCAAAAGAATAATTTATAGTAGGTATAATGTCAATAAACAATGATATATGAAATTTTAAAAATAAAAAATAATAGTAGTAGTAAAGTACAGAGCCAATGTATAAAAGTGATCATTTTCTTTTTCTATGTTCTGTTACATATCTATTAAAAAAAAAATATTCCTTATTGTTAGTTTGAAAGGAAAAAAAAATCGAAATAAGAAAATAAAATTAGATAAACAGAATATTTGAACAATTGAGTACTGATTAAAGTTAACAACTAATAATAATTTTATATTTATAAAAATAAATGAATAGATAATATGCGAAGAAAAAAAAATTATGATATTGTTTTTTATTAGAAATAAATTAAAACTCAATTTTTTTTTGTTTTAATTCAATATAATATAAACATATCATTAAATTAAAAGTCTAAACTGAATTAGTGATATTTATTAGCATGTAACAAACAAAACAGAACAGGTTGAGTAATTAATTATGAATAGTAATCCAAACAAACTTAGGTCATATCATTGCATTTACAAAATATAAATGTATAATAATTGATTGATTGGAGAGGGACAGTTAATTGTCTGATGTACATAACTTTGGTGGGGACTTAATATTTTATAGGTTGGACTACAATATTATCAAAACAATATATATATGTTTTTTCTTTAGTGGAAAAAAGAAAGGACTTAGAAAATATAGTTGATAGGGCCACATAGCACTTGGAGAGAATATTTGTCCCAAATCTTTTTTCATCCCACTTAAAAACTTTTTTGTATAGAAAATATCCTCTTTTAGATTGGATTTATAAGAGGAATAATTTATTATTTAAAAAAACAAAACCCCACCTTCCATATATAAATAAATAAAAGAGAGAGACAAATTCTTAAGCCTGATGCATATATATATATATATATATATTCTCCTTGTATGTGTAAATTAATAAATAAAAATTAATTTGGAGAAAAAACAAAAGAAAAATAGAGTAAAGATAGAAGACAGAGATTCACTTTACGACTCATTCCATGCACAAATACACTAATAATAATGAGTATACAAATGGCTATCGATCCCCACCTCCACCGCTATCACCACCACCAACCAAACACCACTAAACCAAATCTCTTTTCTGTTCCTCTTTAATAAATAAATAAATAAAATAATAAAAAGCCATGTGAGCATGGAAGAGATATTGTTTATGGGACTCTCGTGATGTTCAACCGAAAGAGGATGGTGAATGGACTCATTTCAACCATTCACACACACACACTTTGCACACATCAACTTATCTATAAGCTTGAGTGTTTGAGGGAGATTATATATATATATAGCTCGTGACTTAGCGGCGGGTCTCATTATCCATATAATATATATTTATACATGCATGCCCATCATTTCAATCAATGATCTTCATTTATATATATAAAGAGATAATGTTATGATTTTTCATTAAACTGTTACATATTCCAATTGCATGGTTAACATTTGAAGAAGTTAAGAGCATGTGGAATTTAATTTTAAAATTTATTTAGAAAATATAACTTTAATAAACTTTTTTATTTGCATTTGGTCATATATATATATATAGATATGAATATCACACACTCTATTAGTTGGGTGTGTAGAATATTGAGATGGTAATAAATGGCATAAAAGCATATTCAGATTGGATATTAATTGTGATTGTCATTAAGTATAGTGACTTTTTTCTGGTGTATTTGGCTCAAGCCACTTTAAATTATGGGATAAATTAAATAGTGTCTATGTTTGCTATAAAAAAAATCATCTTTTAGAAAAAAAATTGGGTTAAATTCAAGTGAATTTGAAGATTTTTAATTGATTTTAATATATTATATTTATTATTAATTTTTCCAAAACTTTGAAATTTATTTTCTAAAAAATTATAAGTATTTATATTAAGTCACATTTTGGATTGAATTGAAATAAATTATTAAATTCATATTATCAATGAATTATATGAGTTCAATCTTAATGATTTTAAGTGACTTCTATTTCTTTATATTCCCTTCGCTGGGAAAAAAAATCATACTTAAAAGAAAAATAATTAATTTAGTTAAAATATTAATTTTTATTTTATATTTTTTATAAATATCTTTCATATATATTAATAAATAATTATCTTATAAATTATTATTATTTAATATTAATTATACAAATCAATAAAATTTTATTATTAATAAAATTTTATTTAATACTAAATTTCACTACCTACAAAATTTTAACTTTTAAATCTCCACTAAAATTTTCTTACCAATAAAATTTTATTTAATTAGCATGTATGTATTATTTAATTTAATATTTAATTAATTATTTGTTAATAAAAATATAGTGTAGTGAAATATTAAATAAAAATATATTAATAAATTAGAATATCAAATTTTTTATAAAAAAAAGTGCATTATAATTTTGAATTGATGAAAATGGAAATGATCTTATTTTTTTTAGATGGAGGTAATATGAATTAATTTGAATGAATTTTCAATTAAATTAAAGCAAATAAATTTAATTCTAAGAATTTTTCAATTCTCACTTTTATATAGTGGTGAAAGCGTTGAATTAATTAATGCATGTAGCTTGTGACAATAAGAGAAAAATCATTAATTTACACATACAGGTACTTGTTACTTTGGGGCGTTGGCCTCTACATCTTTAATGAATCTTAACTATATGTCTTTATGTACTGTTCATAATTAATTGCGAGCGTGTGCTATTTTTACCCTACCCTTTGTTTTTAATGATAAACTTCACTGATTTAATTATACCTACTTGTTTTCTCTTTCATTAACATTCTTAATTGTATTCAATACATAGTACTTCTTCCACCCAATATTTTTTTTTTCGTGTATTTCAAAATATAATCCACTTTTTTTTTATATTAATTTAATACATAAATAATTATTAAATATATATCTTATTAATTCACGTTATTATGATTATATATATATAATTATATTTTTTACTTTTTTCTACGTTAAAATTATAAATATGGTAAGATAGTCTTTTAATTTTATTAATTAGATAATGAGTTATTGAATACATAATTAATATTATGAGTCATTAAGGTGAATAATTTAATTATTATAAATATTGAAAAATAAAAAATTAAAATTAAAAAGTGTATAATAAAATTATTTTAAGCAGAAATATTTTAGAAAAAAAATAATAAAAATAATATAATAAATTTATAATGACTAAATTTTTTAACGTATGTTACAAAATGAAATATAATTATTATTATTATTTTTTTTTTATGGTGGGAGTACAAGATTGCAAGCAAAAAGCTTTAAATGCACACAATCATTTGCATATCATATTATTATTAATTACTTTGAAAATTTTCTATTAGTTGAGTTTAGTTCAATTGATAATTAATAAGTGGGATTGGGAATCATATATATATATAAAGACACTAAATTTTAATTGTTCCACATTATTTTTTAAATTTTTACTATTGATAATTTTTTTTTACAACAAATAATTTTTGCTGTAAATATTTATGACTTAAATTTTTTAACAATATGATGTGACAATTTATTTTTATTTCATAAATTTATAATAATAATTTTTGTACATCTAGCAATAAAAATGATTGTTGTTAATTTTAATATTTCTTATAACGTGTATATATATTTCAAATTTTTATCATATAATAAAGCAAATAATATTAAACCATTAACCCCATAACTTTTTTTTTTTTTTTTTTAAAGACCATAACAAATTTCACCGACAAAATAATATGTATTCATTACATATATTGCACTAATTTTACTTTTGTTTGATTTAAAAAAAAAAAAATTGGTGTTTAGTAATAATAAATTAATAATAGATGTCAAACCCTATAATTCTACAGTTGTGAACTTGTGATTAATACGAGTGTGAAAACTGTAAAGGCCCCACACGTGGCAATACTAAATACAACTATCAATCATATGCATCAAAGTGAGATTTTTATGGATTAAAGTTCAAATTAAATCCCAACTTTTTTATTTGTATTTAGAGCCAAAATAAATTTCAGGATATCAAAATAACCCTTACAATTTGAATGATGATGCAATGAAACCCAAAATTAACTTTAGAGACAAATCAATCCATAATTTTTTTTTTTTTTACTTTTCAAGTCAATTAGATATAATTTTTGTAGTTAAAAATAAATAAATATTTTTAAATAAAAATTTTATGAATAAAAAGCGCAAAATCTATTAGTTCTCAAATTAGAAAATTATTATTATCTTTAAAACTAGAAAATTAAATTCAATAAACATGAATGTTATAATTTAAAAAATAAAATAAAAAATTATTAAGTGGAGATGTTAAGGATTGGCGATTGGGAAAGTAGAGAAAAAAGTAATGAATAGTGAAATTTTTTTAATTTTTTAAAAATACAAATAGTTTTTATTCTTTACTAAAATTAATATTTATATTTTAAATATTTTATTATTGAGACTATAAAAATTAAAATTTTATTCTTTTTATAAAAATAAATTCATTGATCCAAAAAGTAAAAAAATCATGAACAAATTTAGTCGTAAAAATGATTTTTTAATTTAATTAAACTAATTTTTAATTTTTAAGAGTCAATTTATTTCTAAAATTAATTTTACATATAACTGAACATAATTGAAAATATAAAGTGCTAATTTAAACTTTAATTATATTTTTATTGATGGAAATTAACTTATAATATTATAGAAATGGTAACCTCCCCCTCCCCTCCCCTCCCCTTGTGTGACTCTACTGAAAAACATTATACAGGCGCTAAGAACTTTATTCGTACTCTACATAGTAGTTGAGTGCCCCTATCAAAAAGGGCACATGTATATAAAAAGGTGGGCCCGCTCCACGCTGTCTATCTAATCTTTAATGACGTGTTTGTTTGGTATTAAAAAAAATTGAAATGAAATACAATACGTGCGTGTATCCTTATAAGTATCACGTACGTAGACACGTGCACACTCATTTGCTAATTATTTTTGTTAGTAGAAAAAGCTCATTTTTTACGCTGCCAGTGCCATGCCATCAACTCCGCCTCTATCGTCTGTGTTTTCTTGACAACTAATTAGACTTGGGAGGTGTCTTGTCTGGCATTAGTTGATATGTAGATTTTAGCTTTTAAATTTTTAATATTAATTTTATTTGATTATTTTTCTTTTCAGGTATCAAATTATTACTATTTATAAAAATTTTAATTTTTTTAAAACTTTGTTTAAATAAAAATAAATAATAATATTTATTTTAAATTTTCATTAAATACATTAACAATAATAATTAATGATAATTTTATCAAATACTTAAAAATAATTAATTACTAGCTATCAACTATTAATAACTATTATAAATAATTAAACTAAACATAACCTTAATTAATTACATATACAATTATGAATTTTTTATTTATTTTCTCTTAATTATGTCTTTATATTTTAATTTAAGTTGATTAGTTTGGCTAACTACTTTTTATTTAAAGTTCCATTTTTTTAATTTATTTTGCTGGCACACTTAGATATTGGGTTATTTATTTTATAAATATTTTTTAAGAAAATAATATTATATTTGTTACATTCATATAGATAGGTAAAATTTTATTTTCAAATTTATTAATTTTGTTGATTAAATCTTTTTAATTTAAGGATATTAAAGATTAATTCAATAGCAAAATAGAAAAAATAAAAATTGATAATTAATACGGTAATAATTATTTAAAAAGAATTAAAAAATTTTACTAATTTTGCAAAGTGGAAATTAAAGTTTTAAAACAAAAGAATAGAGGGAAAGAATTCCATTTCTATTGTAATAATGCACTTTTTCTATATATATGTTTTTTAATTTTGTAATCCATTAATAAATAATAGTTAACAATTTTGTTTTTTTTTTTAATTCTACCATTAATTATAAAACTTAGGCTTAGTCGCAAATTAAATAACTAAAAATGGAAAGCTGAATAGATAAATCTTAATAAAATTAAGAGTCTTAAAAATGAATTTTACCAAAAACTCTACTGTATTTGCTCTGAGCATGGAGGGGATCAAAATTTAAAATATCATTTATTTTTTAACTCATAATAAAATATAAGATTACAATGAATAATACTCAAACTTAATTATATTGTAGTGTTATATATAATTATTAATCATTTTGTATTATTTAGCACGACGCCCGAGAATCTTAATAAGCTTGGCTTAGAAATTATCACCACGTGTTTGGCTTCTTCACCGTCTTTTTCTCCCCATTCCATGCCAAAAAAGACACCAAAAACTTAAAATGTTGTTCTTTTTTTTTTTTCCAAATAACATGTCTTCAAGGAATCACAAAGATTTTATTAGATAATTAATCTATTAATATTATTAGAATGAATCAATTAATTGGATAATTATGTTTAAAACTTGGTTTATAAACTATAAATTAATAAGTTCTCATGTTAATGAATCTAGCAAACTATCACTAAGAGCTTAAATTTTATTTTTGAGGATTTTAACTATTAAAAATATAAAATTATTTAAAAATAATTAAATATATATTAAAAAATTTAAGTTTTTAAGGGTAATGGCCTTCCATTAAATACAAACCTTATTCATTAAAGAAAACCCTTGCAAACAAGTCAAGGATGTTTTATAAATATTAAGTTATAATTTCTTAGAAAATTGCAAATTTATTTATTTTTATTAGTTTAGAGATTTAGGAAAATTTTCAATCCAAAACTTTATTTATTTCTGTTTGTTGTTATAAATGACTGGGCTAAAAATCCTAAAATTTAATTTAATATTTTTTAAAATTTTGGCCTTTATTTTTATTTTTTATTAATTAAAATATTAAATTTTAAATTTTATCAATTTTAATTATCTTCAGTCATATTTCAATTAAATCAATAATGCACATATATGAGAATGCATAATTAGACTCGCGGACAAAGAATATTTAATTTTAATTAAGAAGAGAATATTTCTCATATTCTAAATTTAAATAATAATAAATAAAAGGGAAAATTATAATTTAATTTCTGAATTTTAGTTCAAAAAATGAAGTGGTCCCTATATTATATGAAATACATGATTTAATTTCTGAATTTTCATTCCGTAAAACTATTTAGTTCTTCAGTTTATTTTTTTTACTTTTTCCGTTAAATTTTAAGTAAAATGGCTAAAATACCCCTTATTCATTATTAAATTTTCTATCACCTGCTACTGTTCAAATTAATAATTTTTCTTTAAAAATCTTTAATTTTTTTCTATTTTTTAACATCTAGAATAAAATTTTACCTATAGAATTTATAAGAATTATATATTTTACAAATGTATCTTAAAAAAATCAATTAATTTTATCCCAAATATTTAATTTATTTCACAAACATCAATAAACATTTTCAAATAAATTTTATTTTCTCAACAACTAATTATTTTTTCCCCAATAACTAATTTTGAATTATGTTCCTTTATTTATATTTTTCTTCCAAGATGTATATTACATTTTATTCCTATTTTTTCCCAATTTAGCATAAAAATCCAGAAAAATATTCCAGTTAATTACTCTTAGAAAATAACATACAAAAGTCTAGCACAAATTATACAAATAAAATCTAACTAATTACATAAAATTAAACCTATTTAAAAAATGTAATACGGAATTTTCTGGTTCGCGGAGGGGCTGCTTGGAGGTTAATTGTCAGTGGCGATTGCAGGTGGAGCGAACAACGGTTAGAGGTCGAATGAACGCGACTGAAGGTGGAATAGATGGTGATTGTAACAATTTGCAGAAGGAAAGAGGAGAGAGGGAGGGAGGGAGAAGGGAAAGGAGAATAAAAGAAAAGAAAGAAAAGGATGGGTAGCGGATTGAGGAGGAAGAAGAAGAAGACAAAAAAAAAATAGAGAGAGAGAAGAGAAAAGAGAGTTGAAAATTTTGACAAAAAAAAAATAGAGAGAGAAAAGAGAAAAAAGAAAGTTGAACAGTGACAGATGATAGAAAATTTAATAATGAATAAGGGTATTTTTGTCATTTCACTTAAAATTTAATGAAAAAAGTAAAAAAAATAAACAGAAGGACTAAATAGTTTTACGGAGTGAAAATTCAGGGACTAAATCATGTATTTCACATAATATAGGAACCACTTCATTTTTTAGATCAAAACTCAGGAATTAAATTATAATTTGCTCTAAATAAAACAATGTATAGTGGGTGGGGTTTATATATATATAAATGAACAGTAGATTTGGCATATGTAGATTTGGCCTTTATATAGGGATATTATAACTTGAAATTTTCCTCTATATTCATAATCGGATCAATTAAAACATCGATGAATATAGAAAATTAAAGGTCTAATTAAGGTCGAATCGATTATATTAAATCAAAAGTTATATATATATAATAAGTTATGAACATTCACTTGCTCAAATATCTATTAACGCAATAGAATAACATGCAGTATGGTAATGATTTTAGTATCGGATAAAATTAAAACGAAATTACTGATTTTTTTTAATTTTTTAACTCAAAATGGTGCCGTTTTGAATCAATAAAAACGACGCCATTTTAAAAAAAAATAAAAATAAAATTTAATCTGCTCGAACTGAAAAATCGATTCGATTTAATCAATTTATCAATTAACAGGCCGATTCATCAGTTTTTATCCAATTATTCGGGATCAAATAAAAAGAACTAATCGATCTATCTTTAGTTTGATTCTTAATTTTTTAATTCGATAGGTTGATTCGGTCTGATTTAGATAACAATGAAATTTTCTATTTATAGAAAGAATCTGGAAATCTTGAAGCTCAAAATTTTGAATTCCATTGGCCTTTGTTAAAAGAGCAGATAAATGGCAAGTGGGAAACAGGAAATGACACATGAGTGGGTTGCAGACTTGCAATGTTAATGTGAGTTTTACAAATGACCAACAACATTTTAAAATTAAAAAAAAAAAAAAAGTTCAGTTGGGCTGATTAACCATTGCATATACCATTTTAATTTGATAATTAAGGTTATGGAAAGATATTCATATTCGTCCTTTCTGTATTTTTCTCCATCTTTGACACGTACCACTTTAGCCACATAACTAAAAAGATAAAATTATTAAGGCCTAATGCATAATTAAATTAATGTTTGACTTTTTTTTTTTGAAAAATTCATTGAAATCCTAAATTTTTATTAAAATCTATTGCATTGCTAAACTTTTATTATTATTTTTTTTTTGTATCCGCATGTATTTTTAATTAGTATATTGCAAGTGAATGCCATAAAATTCTCACTAATTGTCTATTGAGCCTGTAAAATAAATAAACAGATTAATAATTAAATTAAAATATATGAATATGAAATTTGCAATAATTTCTATAATTTAGAATACAAAATATAATTAAAAACAAATAGAATAATACATTACATCGAGAATGCACTAAAAATATTGAAAATTACAAGAGTGTAATAGAAAGCAATGTAAACACTATTCTTGACTCTTTATGTACAAAAATTTTTGATAGAAAGAGAAAGAAAAATAATCACTATTTTAAGAAAAGTGAATTTCCAATATCCAAAAAGAAAAAAAAAGAAAAAGAAAAAGAAAAGGAAAAGGAATTGGCAGAGGGAACCTATAGCTTTCACTAATGTCATTCATGTTCCTTTTTACACCAATGCGAAACTGAAACTTCAAATTCAGTCCAATATTTCAAGCCAAAAAAAGAAAAAGAAAAAATAAAAATAATAAGAATTTGACAAAAACGACAGCATTTTACATACTTTAGAATTTATTTATGTCATTATCAAATAAATGAGGATGATAGGGAGTGTACAGAAAGTATGTTCATCCGCAAGTGAGACATGGTGTTTTATGACTGTCACAAAAAACAAAATATAAATCCAAATGGAAAAAAAAAAAAAAAAAAACACATAAAAATACAGATTTAGATTTAAGAATGTTTTGAGAAAAAATAAAAAAGCTGGAAAAACAAAAAGAAAACCCAAACAGGAAAAAGAAGAAGGGGAAATTAAAAAAAAAAAAAAAAGAATAAATAAATAAATAAAAAAACTGAGCAGCAGCAGCAGCACCTCCTTCTAGTGATGGCGTGGTTTGCTTTTGCTTTTTCTTTCGACAGGAATCTTTGAAAATCTCTAAAATTTAAAGAAAAAAATAATAATCATCAAAGCAAAATATTTATTATGCGAATAATTGATGGAATTGGGTTTGGGGGCACCCCATCTCATTATATGTTGCCCCTTATTTTCCAAGTGCCATTTTGGCTTTATGGTTATTATGTTCAATTTTTTAATTATAAATCCACAAAATTATTACATATATATTTTACATATAAAAATATTGTATTTTTTTTCTCATATTAATGTAACATTCTGGTTATTGGCAGACACAAGGAATTAGGTGGCTATAATTTTTTTAAATCATACCTAAAATTTTTAGATTTCTTATAATTATCTCCCGAAATTTTATATTTTTTCGGATTTGTTTTCTAAATTTTTATTTTTTTTCATATTTGCATTTTCAATTTTTATTTTATCTTTACAACTCATTAAATTTTTTATAAGTAACTCTCTAATTTTATAATTTTTTGTAATTTTATATTTATAATTTTTATTTTTTATATTTTTCCTTAAATTTTATTTTTACCTCTAACTTTAAAAATTTTTATAATTAGATTTCTATATTTAAATATAATATTATAAAAAATAATTACTCCCCCGACTAAGATCTTATGTTTGACATTAATTAAGGTGAAATGAATGTAATTACGAGTGTAAAAAATTTTATTTTTATATAAATTAAATATATTGAATATTTTTCTATTCATTAATACTTAAATATTAAGATTTTAAATTTATTATAAAAATTATTTATAGTAATTTAGTATTTTATAATTTTGATATATTATATTAAATTAATCTCTATTTTATATAATTACATCATTGAAATTATTCTAACATTAATTTTTTGCCCAATTAGATTAATTTTAATATGTACAATAAACAATTATGAACCAAAATAATAAAGTTACTCCGAGCTGGTTTAAGCAAAAACCTTATCCTAATAAAATATGGGTTTAATGGGAGCAGTAGAGATACATAAAGTATTAATAGGCCCGAAATGGTAATTTCAAAGGAGCGAGTGCCCGAAAGAAGAGAAACCAAAGCCCAAGCAAAGCAGAACCGATTCAACCGAAAAGAGAGAGAGAGAGACAGTAGGGGAGTGTTTGTGTGGGGCATTATAATTCTACGCGGATATATTATTTTCTTCTCTTTTGTTTCCTTTTCTTTAATTTTCCCGTTGATTCCATCATCTCTCTCCCTCACTTACTTCGCTTTCTCTTTGCTTTCTGACTGTCCGTTGGAACCAAACAGTTTTCTCTCTCTAAACGACGACTGGCGCACTTTGCTTTGCTTCTCTCTTACACTCACTGAAATAATATGACCTCACTGAGCATTACATTTCACCACCGGTTATGAATCCCACCACCGAACCATCACAACTTCAGCCGCCGCAACCGCCACAGCCCCACCCTCCTTCTTCCTCTTGTGACCGTCACCCCGAATTGCATTTCACCAGCTTTTGCCCCTCATGCCTCTGCGAGCGCCTCGCCGTGCTCGATCACTCTTCATCCTCCGCTTCTTCTTCCCGCAAACCCCCTATCCCTACTACCAGCACCGCCACCGCTGCTCTTAAAGCTATTTTCAAGCCTTCTGGTGGTGGGACTGGTACTTCTAAGCCTTCTTTTTTCCCTGAACTCCGACGCACTAAGTCATTCTCCGCCTCTAAAAACGAGGGGTTCTCTGGTGTTTTTGAGCCTCAGAGAAAATCTTGTGACGTTAGGGTTCGGAGCACTCTCTGGTCTCTCTTTTATCAAGACGACGAGCGAAATCCTTCCAAAAGAGACTCGTTTAAAGGTCCTGAAACTGAAGTTGAATCCAGAATTTCTTCTTCCAGTGTTCGAGGTCCGGTTTTTGAGTCTAAAGAGGAGGACGAAATTGAAACAGACACCGATAATGAGAGTGGCGACATTGTCCACGTTTTAGATGATCCCATTTTAACGGCTAGAAATTCCAACGCAAACCCAATTGAAGAGATTATAGAAGAAGAGGAATCCATTGTTATAGAGCCAGAGCAACTACAAGAGGAAGAGGAGCTTCAACCCATGAAGGACCACATAGATCTCTATTCACAAACCAAGAAGCCTTCTGGGAGAGATTTCAAAGAAATTGCAGGTAGTTTCTGGTCTGCTGCTTCGGTTTTCAGTAAAAAATTGCAGAAATGGAGACAAAAACAGAAGCTTAAAAAACGAAGGAATGGTGGTCCTGGGTCAGCCACATTGCCGGTGGAGAAGCCGATTGGGCGCCAGTACAGAGAGACCCAGTCGGAAATTGCGGATTACGGGTTTGGCAGAAGATCTTGCGACACGGATCCGAGATTCTCGCTCGATGCAGGCAGGATTTCATTTGATGATCCTCGCTACTCCTTCGACGAGCCCCGTGCTTCATGGGATGGGTATTTGATTGGAAGAACGTTTCCAAGAATGCCCACCATGGTTTCTGTGGTCGAAGATGCTCCTGTTAATATAGTTTTAAGGTCTGATACTCAAATCCCAGTTGAAGAACCACAGCCAGTGCCCATGAATTCCATCCATGAAGTTGAGACTGTACCTGGGGGCTCTGCTCAAACCAGAGACTATTACTCTGATTCTTCTTCTAGGAGGAGAAGGAGCCTTGACAGGTCTAATTCTATTAGGAAGACTTCGGCTGCTGTGGTGGCTGAGATCGATGAGTTAAAGTCTACTTCTGTTTCCAATGCTAAAGTGTCTCCGGCAACTGTTGATTACTGCCATGGACCTAAATTAGTGGTTCCAGACAGGGATTCAAGGGATTCGAACTCCAATTCTTTAAGAGATGATTGCTCTGAGACATTTGAAATGGGATTCAGGGACAATGCATCTGTAGTAGGGAATGGTGAAAGGAAAGGGGCTAATAAGAAGTCCCGGAGATGGAGTAAGGCCTGGAACATTTGGGGGTTTATACACCGGCGGAGTGTGAACAAAGATGAAGATGAAGATAGGTATAGCAGAGCAAATGGAGTTGAGAGATCACTTTCAGAATCTTGGCAAGAATTGAGAGGGGAAAGAAATGGAGAGGTGAGAGGGGGTTTTAATCCAAAGATTTTGAGGAGCAATAGTAGTGTAAGTTGGCGAAATTCAAATGGATTTAGTGGTGGTGGTGGTGGTGGATCATTTAGTAGTGCAAGAAAGAGTAATGTTGAGACTAATGGACATGGAAGAAAGAAAAGAGACGAGTTTGTTTTGGAGAGGAATAGAAGTGCAAGGTATTCGCCAAACAGCATCGATAATGGACTGTTAAGGTTCTACTTGACACCGTTGAGGAGTAGCCGGAGAGTTGGTTGGGGAAAGAGTAAGTCTAGTCATGCACAGTCTATTGCAAGAAGCGTATTGCGATTGTACTGAATTGAGTAATGGTGGTGGTGGTGAGAGAGGTCCATAAAGGTGTTTATTTGGTTTAATGTTGTTAATTTTGATGCATTTGTTGTGTAAGCACACATGCCTAATGTATTCTTCATGAGTTGGTTGGTTGGTTGGATTAAACAAAACAAAAAGACCAAAAAAAAAAAAAAAAAAAAAAACAAAGAAGCATCTCTAAATTTGTTGCCTTTCCTGTGAGTTGCATTTCTTCTTCTCATCAATTTATTCAAATAACAAGATTTTTCTTTTCTTTTTTTTTCCTATTCTTTCCCTATTTGTTACTGTTGTTTAATGGCTATATTTTTGCCTTTATTGTTACTGTTACTGTTATGTTTCTACTCTTTTCTTACCAGAACTGGTTAGTACATGAGAGAATACGTGTAGTTTTGTCTATGGATTCAGTTGGGGGTTGGGAGTTCGAGTTCAATTTTTCAGTCATTCTTGTCCTATATAGAATTTTTCCTTTATAGCTATAGGTTAAGGCTGCAAGGTTCTCCCTCCCTTTCTCAGAGCATCTGGTTCTTGTTCTTACCTCCCTCAAAAACGTATGGCTTATTACATATTCTTTAGGACAAAAAGGAGAGATGATGTGAATTTGTGTCCCGCTTTGTTATTGGTCCCAAAAGTAATCAAGTAATATTATACTGCCTATTCCTTTAATTATCTAATGAAATCAAAACCCTTTTGGGATGATTTTAATTTAGTATAGGTTTTTCTTTCTCGAGTTCATTTAAATCTTCATTGGTCTTCATTGAGCTTCAATGGTCTGAGTTCTTTGTGCTGTCAATAACTATTTGAGTTCTTTGTTTTTGTCTCATTTTTTTTTTCCATTTAAATCCATTTCTTTGTTGTTGGGTTGGGGCTTCAGGTGATTTGGTGGTGTTTGATGATAAATTGGTATTTGAGATCAAATTTCAATATTTGTGGTTTAAGGAAGCAAATCAATCCAACAGCGAACCTGCACATAATAGACAAGAACTTTCGGTTTCTGATATTTGCTGAACAGAGAAAGACACTGATTAGTGTTAAATTAGCCTCTGTTGCAGTAGATGAATGCCTTTTTGCAGAGTTTGTAGTTCATGACTCAGAATGATTAGTTTTTTCTTCTACTTTCTCTGTTATAGTCGTATAGTGCCCTAATGTCTCAGGAAATATCAAATGACGTTGCTCAATTACCTTTTTTTTTTTTTTCCCCGCAATCTTTTCAAATTTGATTTTGCATTATAAACAATCAATGCCTGTTAGTTCAATTAATACATCTGTAGATAATTGACGAATAATAATGTGATTTAAAAGCCATTTTGATCTTTGAATTGTTATAATTGGTATGCATATGATTAGTATATTTTTCATAGCAACGATAAACATATGTGATTTACATTCTCTCTGATTTTTTGCTTTTTAAATGGTGAAACTAAACTCAACAAAATCAAGGGAATAAGAAAGAGCAAGATAGCGCGTGAAACAAAACCAAATCCAGCAAAAATATTGACTAAAATGTTGTTTAAACACAATAATAGGGCTTAAATCCCATTAGGAAAACATAAATCAAGCAAAGTAATGATTATTTCATATGAAAGGAAATATTAATTGTGTAATTTGCCCATTTATACTAATATCAAAAGAATCTAACCAATCAAACATATTCCAATATAATGAGTTGGAGATAATGCTATTGCTTTGTGCTTTTTCTCTATACATAAAAAAAGGGCTCCATGATCAACGAAATTTTTGCCTCTAAAGTCAAAAAGTTGCTAAGGTAAAACATCCCAACATGCTCTTTCATGGAGGAGATAAAAGAAAGAGGCAAAGAAAAGAAAAGAAAAGAGGCTCGTAACCCAATGAATGCCCAGTGGCTCTTGCTACCCATTAAGCATCAATGGTAATAATTTTGTTTAAGCTAATTGTCTACCTTATTTTTCAACGGTGGCTTTCTATAATTCTCTTATTGCCTGCCTAACCATTTTATTTTATTTTAATTTAAATACATGTATTAGTCTGTTATATGTACCTTAATTTCATTTTTAAATAATTATAATTAATGAGTATGACTGAGATATGTGATTTTACTAAAATGGATAAGATCCGTAATAAATATAATAAAAATATTTAAAATAAAATAGAAATCATGATGAAAGAACAAAAAATAATTTGGACATGCATGAAATTTTGATTAGTAATGTTGAATATATTATGATACAGGAGAGAAAAAAAATGATAGATCTAAATTAATTAATACTAGAAAAATATAATATGATTTAAATACATTATAATTATCAGAAAATATTACTCAAAATTATTTTCAGTCAAAATAAAAAATGTAAATAATTGATTTCAAATAATTTTGATATTAAGATTAAATTGAATTGAATTGAGTTTAATGATGTTAGTTTTGATTGAAATTTTAATATTGAAATTTAAATGATTTAAAATTTTCAATGTAGATTATGATGAAATTGTTTATTTTATTATATATTTTATGTTTCACAAAATAAAGTTAGGATTTTAATTATTTATAAAATGAATGAGTTTATTTTCAAATCACAACTCGTGTAAAAAATATTAATATATAAAAAAAATTAAAAATTAAATATAAGAATAAATCATTTAGCTATAAATTACCTATGACGAATCTTTTAACTATATATCATATCTAATAATGGTTGTA
>CANXYC010698546.1:0-40038 GCA_948193065.1 Aleurites moluccanus
GCGCTTTGTTATGAGAGGTAGCATGGCTATCGATCATTCTGTAGTTCTGCCATGATATTTGATAGTGCTATTGATTGCAAGCACTTCTGTTTTCTTGTAAACTTAACCATATCCTGATTCTGAATTTGTTCTTGAAAGAAATGTTTCCCTTAAATTTGGCATTGATAAAAGTATGTATATGCACTCCTTTCTATTACATGCTCATATCTTACTGAGTTGAAGGCTCACTCCTCTTCTGTGGATTTCTTCTGTGGATTTCAGGTGATAGTTTAGCTCGTGAGGGGGCTAGCAGAGAAGATCGAGCTTCTTGACTTATTTTCTCGAAGAAGCTTTATTGTAATTATTCTTTTGAGATACTTTATATAATTATTAATGATATTGTGACGTCATATGTATTGGAGTACATTCTAGAGCTCCGTAGTTTGTCTTTTGGGAATGATAGAATATTGATGTATGAATGTTATCCTTTGGATGCTCTTGTTCCTCTTTGATGAGAGATGTCTTCTTTAGACCATTAAGGAACAAGAGAAAGTTCGGAATGGTATAGTAAAGAAATGATTTATGCATGATTGGATTTTAATATGTCATAGTATGATTTGAATATATAAAATGATTGTATTTAAGATTCAGAATGTGGGAGTTCTACGGGTTTATGGTGGCCTTAAGCCTACCCTTGCCCTAGGACCGTCGCACCACTGGAGTTGGGGTGTGACAAACAATTAGAGCCCAAGCCTTTGCAGATTTTATCTCTGAATATTCCTTTTCAAAAGATAATCTGGTAAGCTTGGCTGAACAGCCTTCAACATTTAGGTCCAATTCTGAACTCAGCTTGACTAACAATGAGTTAATGTGGAACTTGTATGTAGATGGAGCTAACAGCATGGAAGGAAGCAGAGCTGGCATTATGATTAAAGGACCGGACAACCCGATCCTGAAATATGCCTTGAGATATGGACTCAATCATTCGATATTTGGAAAAAGGCGAATTACTTGAAGATTAAGAATAAGCTAAGAAGGTCAAACACAAAAACTCGCACTTTTATCTTCATGGAGGTACTCTGTATAAACGGATTTATTCTCTGTCATAATTGAAGTGCCTAAGACCCGTAGAGGTTGAGTATGTACTCAAGGAAATATATTGTCTCCTGCTGAATAAACAAGCCATATAATAGTTATATAAGTTGAATTTTAGTGATTATATATATAAAAATTAAAATTTAGTGATTTTTTAAATTATTTGTAATTTTTGTCTTTTTAATTTTTTCATTTAAAAATATTCCTTTAATTTTTTTATTAAAATACTTTCTTAATTATTTTTATTAATATTCTTTTAATTCTTTTTTATTTTTATTAAAATATTCTTTTAATTTTTTAGATGAAAATATTTTTTTAATTTAAATTTTATTTAATTTTCATAAATTCAAATAACTGATTTTTTCCTAAAAATCAATCTATGAGTCTAAAATCATTGATCAATTTTTTTATTCAAATTATTGTTTTAATTTTTTAAGTGATTTTTTTTTTCTAATTTAAACTTATTAAATTAGAATATATTCTTTTAAAAGATAAATGACTATCAAATTTATTAAATGACCTCAAAAATTTATAAAAGGCAACAAATCGACGTTTAATATTTAAGATCTATTAGATGGTTTTATATTCAAATTAATAAATAACTTATTTAAATTTTAATGAGGTAAGATAACTTATTTAAATTTTAATGTGGGAAGATAATTTTTTATTCTTTTTTTAAAGTTTAAATTAAAAGAATATTTTCACTTAAAAAGTTAAAAAATTATTTTAAATGAAAAAAAAAGTAACCTATAGATTGATTTTTAGAAAAAAAATAAATTTATTATTTGAATTTATGAAATTTAAATAAAATTTAATTTAGAAGAATGTTTTCCCAATTAAAATAATATTTTGATGAAAAATAAAAATAATTAAAAGAATATTAGTGAAAATAATTTAAAAAAAATTAATAAAAAATTAAAAAATATTTTGAAATAAAAAAATAATTAAAAGGCAAAAAATATAAACTATTTAAAAAATCGCTAAACTCAGCTTTCATGACTCCTATATGACTTGCTTAATTATTAGAGGTGACTTCTCAATGAAAAAATGATATTTTAGATATTCATTAGTTAGAAAAAATTATTTTGTGATCATTTTTGAAAAAAAATAGACAATTTTATAATTATTTTTTTATCTAATTACCCTAATTATGGTATAAATCTTTGCTTGGACTCAATAAAATTTTAATGTTTGGATAGTTTAAAATTAAAATTACAATTACAGTTAAAATGTTCAATTTCAATATTTGGCAATACACCTAAAATTAAAATTAAAAATTTATCCATAATTTAATGAAATTATAACATAACTAAAATATAATTCCATAATTTTTAACTTAATCTTTAAAAATTGTAATTTTGTTATCATCACCATTACTGTTACTACTTCCGTTGTCTTCGGCAATAGTAGTTGGCGGTAGTCCTTTATCACCACTGTCACAATCACCATAAAAGGCAGTGTTCTACTAACAATGTCATCACCATCACCACTAAAACATCGTTGGTAACACGTCGTCACCTCTAATTTTTATTTAATTTTAATTTTTTATATGATACAAATGTTAACACAATTTTAATTATAAAAAATTGGAAACAATTCCAATTACATTACCCAAACACTAATAAAATTTAAAAAATAACAAAAAAAAAAAAAGAAAGAGAAGATTTAAGTTAAATAAAAAAAAAAGGTTAATTGCTATTTCTTCCATATAAAATGATTCAATATATTAAATTCACTCTGACTTTTTAAAAATATATTAACTTCTCATTGACAAATGTTATATTATGCTACTAGACTTTTTTATCCAATTTTATCATTAGTTAATTGTTAGTCAACTTATAAGAGCAGTAAAAAAATAGAAATATTTTTACCTTTTATTTTTAATTAACTACATTCTATTTTTGCTATAAAAAATATTTTTTAGGGTTAAAAAATATATTTTCATATTTTTTGATAAATTTTAAAATAAAAAATAAACAAAAATATTTTATAAAAAAATATTTTTTATTTTAAAAAATAATTTAAGAAAAAATTAAATTATTAATTCTTAAATTTTTTAATATAAATAAAAAGTTCATTTTCATATTTTTGATAAATTTAAAAATAAAAAGTAAAAAATATTTTTTAAAAAATATTTTTTATTTGTTATTTTTTATTTTCAATTTTTTTATTTTTTAAAAAATAAAATAAAAATATTTTTAAAAAATATTTTTATTTTTTACTCCTAAAAAATATTTTTTAGAGTAAAAATAGAAAATAATTAATTAAAATTAAAAAATAAGAGTAATTTTATTTTTTTAATGCCCTTTTTTCTAGAGGGATTATTATATTTTAAAAGGTGGGATAATTTAGTTTATTAAATTATTTTATTAAGAAAATAAATAATTAACCTGTAAAAACAAAAATTATGTTGGGCGGATATTCATGTTTATGGGCTTTTCTATGGCATTTGTCTCGCTTAGGCTTTCTTCTTCTTTTTCAAAATCTGTCATTGGCTAGGGTTTTTCATTGCGCTTCCCGAAACTACAACACTCTCAATAACCAATCTAGCCTAACTTTATCTCTCATTTGTTCCCATTTATTAGGGTGGGTGTCCTTCTCTCCTTTTCCATGTATCTGTTTGTATGTGTGCGCGCTCTTAAATTTAAAGCTCATTTTTTTTAGTGAAAAATTGAAGTTAACTACCTCATTTGATGTTAATAACTATTTGGTTTTTTAATTTTTAATTTTTATGTGTAATTTGTTTGATTCTCATGAGTATGATTGAGACTCTTATTTTTCTCTGTTGTTTCATAGAAATTTTGAAGCTTTAATGGGAAGCAAGAAAAGAAATAGTTCTGTTTCTGTAGAGGAAGTTGAGAATTTGATAGATACAAATACTGATAATGTAGTTTCTAATCCTGCTAAAAAGAAATTGAAAAAGGATAATGTAAAAGATGAAGAAACAGTTGTACATGGGGATGCTCCTGCTAGTGCAGATCCCTCTCCTCTTCCTAGTATGAAACTTATCATGCAAAGGAGGAAAGAAAGAAGAGGGTGGGATAAAGAAAGGCACCGCCTTTCTTTACGAAATCAAGAATCAAAGCCTAAACCTGAACCTAAACCAATGGAGTTAGATACTAAAGCTGATGAAACTAAGATGGTAGCTTCATCCAGTAATGGTTTGCCTGAGTTCCATATTGATGTTTTCAAGGATTTGGCATCTGCTGATGTTTCTGCTAGAGAAGCTGCTGCTGAAATATTGGTAACCGAGTTGCTGGAGGTTCAGAAGGCATATGAAATGGTTGAAAATAAGGAATTGACTGAAGGTGGGTTGAAATTGGAAGCTGAAAAATATGATGGGTTGAATAATTGTGCACCTTCTTTGAGATATGCTGTCCGTAGGCTTATTCGTGGTGCTTCATCGTCAAGAGAGGTATGATTAAATTGCATAGTCTGTATTTATTTCTTTGTCATCAAACCTATGCCTGTATATGCCTGTATTTGTTGTTTGGTAATGGAAATATGTTGCAATATACACAATGAATACTTTATTTCTGAAATTCAATTCTGGAGGATTAAACCTTTATTTGAGTTTAAAGAAGTTGATTTGCCTTGGTAATTGGCCCTTAGCTGATAATAGTTATAACATCGTGTCGGTTTTCACTTTTTTTTTGTATTTAACTCACACTTGTCTTGCTGCTCTTGGCTTTTGTCTTTCATGAAAAGTTTCATGAGTTAGATGTCTTAATAGCATTCTATACTAATTCATTACACTAAAATGCATTTGATTATATTACATTTCATTACAATTTACCAAACATGACCTTGGTGTTAATAATGCAATTATCAGTGTTTGCTGATAATTGTTCGCTTGTATCTATCAAACATGCTAATGCTCTACACTTATAATTCACCTTGGGGCTTGTTTGGTTTCCGGGTATATGGGAATGAAATGGAAATAGTTCAATGGGAATGAAATTATGGGAATTAGAAATTGGAATATAAATCTTGTGTCTTCTGTTAGGTAAGTAAAACATGGAATGAAAAAAAAATTAACACATAATTGACAATGGTTTTTCTATAAAATCTAAACTCAACAATGGTTTTTCATCAAAATCTGAACTCATTGTAAAAATAAATAAATAAATTTAAACTCGGGTAACAAATAATTCTATTGATTTAATCAACACATGACAAAATTTCTATAAAATATAGGTAAAAAATCTATAAAAAAAAAAAATCCGTTCCAATCAAGTAAAGAAGAAAATAAAAAGCAAAAACCAAGAATTACCTTGATGTAGATATATATAAGCGATTTAATGAAAGCCAAAACATAAATGAATTAAAAAGTATTTGAGAGCAAATATAAATAACTTCCTTTCTCGCGCCCTATGATTTTTCACTGCCTGCCTAAAATTTTTATTCCCATTTTTTCACTCCTGCTTGTTCTCATGCCCCCCCAGTAATAAACCCTGATATTTTAATTTTATTCCAGATTTCTTATTCTAATTCCCATTATTCTGGTTAACCAAACAATTTAAATTTGGGAATGAATATTCTATTCTCATTCCAACTCTATTATTCAGGCCAACCAAACAAGGCCAGGATTCTGTTTTCTTATGTGAAATGAGGTGTGTGCCATCTGGTTCTTATTTCCCAGGCTATGACATTCAAACTTATTCATGTATGAAAACTGTTTAAAAGGACATTTAGAGCCATCATATATGCAGAATCTTATTCTCTTTTCGTCATTATTCTTTTGTAGAATATTCATATGATAACTATAGTTGTCTGGCTAGGGGGGCCTAATCATATCCAACTTTATGGGAATTGGATAATTTATTATGCAATATATATTACATAGGCTGCTTATAAAGTGGGGCCATCATCCAACTTTTGTGTAATGCATACTTTGGCTTTGCTTTTGTAGTGTGCGAGACAGGGGTTTGCAATAGGTTTGACTTTGTTGGTTGGTACAATTCCTAGTGTCAAAGTGGACTCACTACTAAAACTAATAGTGGATATGTTAGAAGTTTCTTCATCAATGAAGGGTCAGGTGAGTAAGAATCAGTATTTTGTTTATTAGATTGCTGTCTGCTTCACAAACGTTTCTTAAGTTATTTATCTTTGCACTGCAGGAAGTAAGGGATTGTCTATTAGGTCGCTTATTTGCTTATGGTGCTCTTGCTCGATCAGGAAGACTGACTCAAGAGTGGATGTCTGATCAAAAGACTCCATTAATCAAGGAATTCACGAATGCTCTACTCTCCCTTGCATCAAAGAAGCGATATTTGCAGGAACCTGCTGTTGCAGTTATTTTAGATTTTATTGAAAAGGTATCTTATCCTGATAAATAAAGAAAACTGATTGTACATTTATGCTCAACCTTTTGTGATCTTGGTGATTGTTGAATAGTTGTCACTGATTTGCTTCGAAATGCAGTTTTTGATCCCTGAACATGAATTCGCGCTTGCTAGAAAGTAATTTATTTTAATTAAATAAGCATGGTGCCTTGTGTAATTGGATATCTTATTGAAATTAGTCAATTGTGGCAGTGGTGCTTAATGCTTTATTACCTTGACCATGTAAACTTCTTTGGGAGTCATCGTTACACTTTGCTTAACCGTGCTTTTCAAATCACAGTAACTGCACTAAGTAATACTTATAACCTGTTTCTGGTGCTTTATGTTTTTTACTGCTGTTCTCAAGTTTCTTTTTTCTCCTCATTATTTGAAGAGCATAACTTTTAAATCAATGTCAAGATCCAAAATTTACACAAAGACCAAGGAAAAGCAAAAATAACAAGGTCCTTTATTTTTTTTTTTCCAGTTTGACTACAAGGCACTAGCCCTTCACATAAGTTTTTCCTGTTCACCACTCATTATGTATGTATCTCTTCCAAGTTGTTCCTTTTTTCTTAAATGTGTAATTGTGTGCATATGGGCAGTGTATCTGGTTATTGGTTCCCCATCTCTTGATGCTTTTACTGATGTACTGTGATTGCAGTTGCCAATTGAAGTCGTGTTGAATCATGTACTTGAGACTCCTGGTCTTCGTGAGTGGTTTGATGAGGCCACAGATATTGGAAATCCTGACGCTCTGCTTTTAGCCTTGAAAATTCGGGAGGAAATTTCTGTTGATAGCATGGCATTTGGAAATATTCTGCCACATCCATTTAGCTCTAGCAGGCTTTTTTCCTCTGAACATTTGTCCTTGCTGGCTAACTGCTTGAAGGTGAATTATGAATCAATTATCTGCACAAGTAAAGTAATATCATGGAGGAAGAAAATATTAACACTAACCTTAATATTTTTGTTTTTGTGGAACATGGCAGGAATCCACTTTCTGTCAACCTCGAGTTCACAGCGCGTGGCCTTTCCTGGTAAATATTCTTTTTCCTGAAACTGTTCTGCAAGCTGAAGATATGGTGTCAGCTTCTAATTCTCTTAAGAAGCATAAAAAAAGTCGCAAGTCTAGCTCTTCTGAAGAAGAGACTGCAAAGAGCATTCAGAATTTTTGCGAGGTTATCATTGAGGGATCACTTCTTTTGTCATCTCATGATCGTAAGCACTTGGCATTTGATGTTCTGCTGCTGCTGCTACTCCCAAGGCTACCAGCATCTTTTGTTACAGTTGTACTGTCAAACAAACTTGTTCAGTGCCTGATGGATATACTTTCAACTAAAGACTCTTGGCTTTATAAAGTTGGGCAGCATTTTCTTAAAGAATTATCAGATTGGGTTGCAAATAATGATGTTAGAAGGGTTGCTGTCATAGTGGCCTTGCAAAAGCATAGCAATGGAAAATTTGATAACATAACAAGAACAAAAACAGTTAAAGCTTTGATGGCAGATTTCAAAACAGAGGCGGGCTATATGTTGTTTATTCAGAATCTAATGAACATGTTTGTGGATGAAGGTCTCACTTCAGAGGAACCTTCAGATCAGAGCCAGACAACTGATGATAATTCTGAGATAGGTTCAGTAGAGGATAAGGATTCATGTAGTGCAATTGGAAATTCTGATTTTTTGAAAATTTGGGTTGTGGAGTCCCTTCCAATTATTTTGAAATATCTGAAGTTGGATCCTGAAGCAAAGTTTCGGGTACAAAAGGAAATTTTAAAGTTTCTAGCGGTGCAAGGTCTGTTCTCTGCATCTCTTGGCTCTGAAGTTACGTCATTCGAATTACAGGAGAAATTTAGGTGGCCAAAAGCAGCAGCCTCAAGTGCCATTTGCAGGATGTGTATTGAGCAGATCCAGCTTTTGTTGGCAAGTGCACGGAAGATAGAGGGGACACATTTTTTGGCAAATGGTCTTGAGCCCAATGATCTTGGGTCTTACTTCATGCGATTCCTCAGCACATTACGCAACATTCCTTCAGTTTCTCTATTTCGACCTTTGAGTGACGAGGATGAAAAGGCATTTGAAAATTTGCAACAAACGGAAAATAGGCTTTCTAGAGAGGTAAAACTCGTATTATCTTGCTTCCCTTTTGGTAATACTAGCTGTACATCATTTGAATATAGTAATTTATTGAGTTCTGATTTCACGGATAAGATGCATAATAATCTAAAAGACTCAAATTTCGGTATATTATATTTGTATTGAGATGGCTAAAATTGAGGGATTGGATAACTTGGCTTTTTCCTTTAAAATGGAATTTTCAATGTTTGAAACTAGTGTTTACACTTTTTTTTTTTATGTGGACTTTACCCTAGTAAAGCGCATTTGTTGGTGAGTCCTAAACCAATATGTGTTTCTTACTTGCATATTACAATGCTGCCAGGAAAGGAATTGTGAGCTTAGTGCAGATGCAAATAGATTGCATGCACTGAGATACTTACTGATCCAGTTGCTGCTTCAAGTGCTCCTTCAACCACGAGGGTACTCAGAAGCTGTGTCTGAACTTATTGTCTGTTGTAAGAAAGCTTTTGCAGCTTCTGATCTTCTTGATCCCAATGGAGAAGATGAATTGGATGGTGATGAAAACCCCGAGTTAATGGATGTTCTTGTGGATACATTGCTTTCATTGTTGCCACAGTCATCAGCTCCTATGCGATCTGCTATTGAACAGGTGCATGCAATAATGGCAAGTTTAGTCTCTGTGTATTAGTCTCTGGGTTTGTATGTTACACAGGATTTGTTTATATATTTCTTTATCATGAAATTAGGCTTTACTGTTTTGTATGCTTTTATATTAATCACACGTTCTGTTATTTATAGTTACATATTTTTCCTGATGCTCTAATTAGATAGAGGTCTTGGTTGATTAATTTTTAGAAAATGTTAATACATTGTTTCTTAGACATGGTGCTTCCACAAAGTTCAGCATTTGAGCTTTCTGTTTGAAATAGTTGCTTGGATGGGTCCATCTTTAGATAGGGGCTGAATCACTGGTCAAGATATCAGCTGCTTTACCTAGTAGTTTGAAGGATATAATAATATATATCTGATGTCTATTTGAGAAAACAATGAAAGTGGTTCAAGAATTATTTGTTATTATTAATTTTCTCTCTTAGCACTTGTCTTTAATCTAGAGATTTTCACTTCACTTGATTTTATGTTTTCAGGTTTTCAAATATTTCTGTGATGATGTGACAAATGATGGACTTCTTCGGATGTTGCGTGTTATCAAGAAAGATTTGAAACCAGCTAGACATCAGGAAGCTGATAGTGAAGATGATGATGATGAAGAAGATTTTATTGGTATTGAAGAAGAAATTGATGAAGCTGAGACAGGTGAGATTGAAGAGCAGACAGATGATTCTGAGGCTATAGTCGAAACTGAGGAAGCTGTTAAAGAACCAGCCGATGATTCTGATGATTCTGATGAAGGAATGGATGATGATGCTATGTTCCAAATGGACACTTATCTTGCACAAATTTTCAAAGAGAAAAAGAATCAGGCTGGTGGCGAAACTGCTCAATCCCAGCTTGTCCTGTTCAAACTTCGTGTCCTTTCATTGCTGGAGATTTACCTACATGAAAATCCAGGCAAGTAGTTGGTTACATTTGGTAATGGTTATAATCATTGTTATGAAAACTGGACCAGACTGGCCGGTACAACTGAAAAAACCGGGAACCGGTTGGTCGGCCGGTTCAGTCCACCCCCAATTACTCCTTCCATAAAAACCGGACCAAAATCTGGTAACCTGGTTGACCCAGACCGGGTTTTTTGGGTTGGGCGGGTCATAAAGTTATAAATTTTTTTTTTGTCATTTTGCACTTAAACGATGCCGTTTCACCTTACTTTTGATTACTCACGGGAGGGCTTGGGCTCGTTGGGCTGGCCTTACTCAATGCAAACCCTTTTGCTGTGTGATTACCCACTTATAGTATATATAATACTTCTTTTTGAATGGCAATTTCGATGTGGGATGTAGGATAATATTTCTGCACCAAGCCACCAACTCTATTTCTTTCTGTTTAATTTCTTTATTTCTGCATCAGTATATATATATGTTGCATCTCATTCATCAGTTTCATTATATATATATATATATATATTAATTTTATATGTATAAATATAAATGATTAAATATATTAAATTATAAAGTAAAAATATCAAACTTAATTAAAATTAATAAAAATATATTTCTATTTAATTTCAATTAAAAGTCCAAAATTAATTAAATAGAAATATTTTTATTTAGCTAAATTAAATTAATTAAATTTGACTGTTAAAGGTAATTTAGCTATTTAGTTATTAATGAAAATTTTCTTGTAGATAATAAATATTTAATTATATATTTATTTTATAGTTTAATTTTAGTTATATATGCATTATATTTATTTTGAGTATATAAATAATAAATGTCAAATTATATAGTAAAATTTACATTTTTATATTATATGATATTAATTTAGTTATTTCTGATTTTATCCCGGTTTAACTTCTGACCCTTTGTCTTCACCGGTTCTTTGATCAAGCCGGGTTTGAAAACATTGGTTATAATATGGAATTGATTCAGAGTCTATTTCTAACATAGATGTGAAGTGCAAATAATGCATTTCAGGATAAATGCTAGCAATTAGATTGGGATTAATGATAATGACAATGGTTTATAGTCCTTGAGAATTTAAACTCCTGCCTCATTCTGCCTTCAGTGTTTGGTGGAATTCTATTCGAAGTTGCAAGACTTCTTTGTTTGTACATTGTTTATAATAATGGAAATTTGGGTTTTTCTCCCCTTTACTGCTTAAAGCTACATCTTGATTTTGTGCCTTTGCATCTTCATTTACAGATAAACCTGAAGTTCTGACAGTGCACTCAAACTTGGCTCGTGCACTTGTTAATCCACATACTACCGAAATCAGCGAGCAGCTTGGACAGCGCATATGGGGAATCCTGCAAAAGAAAATATTCGAAGCAAAAGACTTCCCAAAGGGTGAAGCTAACCAATTATCTACACTTGAATCTTTGTTGGAAAAGAACTTGAAATTGGCATCAAAACCATTCAAGAAAAAGAAATCTGCAGTTCCATCAAAGAAGAAGCAGTTAGCTTCCTGGAAGCGCCACAGAATGATTGTTTCCCTTGCTCAGAATTCTATCTTTTGGATTCTGAAGATCATTGATGCCAGGAATTTTACGGAGTGTGAACTACAAAGAGTTTTTGATATTTTCAAAGGAGTGTTGGTGGAATATTTCGACAGAAAAAAGTCTCAAATAAAATCTGAATTTTTGAAAGAAATAATTCGAAGAAGGCCATGGATTGGACACAATCTCTTTGGCTTCCTTCTAGAGAAATGTGGCAGTGCAAAGTCAGAGTTTCGCCGAGTTGATGCTCTTGATCTAGTGATTGAAATATTGAAATCAATGGTTTCTTCTGGTACTGATGAAAGCAGACAAAATGCATCAAAGAAAATCTTGAAAAGTCATCTGCAAAAGATCAGTCATCTGGTAAAGGAATTGGTAACAAATATGCCAGATAACAAGTCAAGGCGGGCTGAAGTGCGCAAGTTTTGCAGTAAGGTCTTCCAAATTGTGTCATCACAGGACATTACCAAGTCTTTTATTACAAATTTGTCCCCCGAGACCCAAGCTGCTTGTGAATCTCAATTTGGTGAGCTGTTTCTCATGTTGAAGACAGGAAACAAGGACCATAAGAATTGATTCTGCTATTTCTCCAGAATATGAGGTATATATCAGGTAAACCCTGAAGCTATCAGCCCTGTCCTTCAAACATGCCTAAATGGTAGCCAGAATGTTGGTACTGGAAACAGTTTGAAGTAGATAATTTAACTAGAGATCCGATCAATTTACGTACAGTATAATTAATCTTTTACTAGTTGGTTCTTTATGGTTTGTTTTATTTCTTTCTTTTTGAAAAATATTTATATGAAGTTTTTATACAGGAAGAATTCCAGTGTAGTTAGATTACTTTGAACTCGCGATTTCTTCAATTTTGAGCTGCCTGAGAGGATAGAATTCCTTTGGCATTTTTGTTGAACACAAAAGTTCATTTGTTTCTGTTTGGCAATGGAAAACTTTAAATCAAATTTGTGGGTTGACTTTGATGTTCATTGTTTGTCTGAATATGTGTTTCATCTTCCTTGCTATTGAGTAACAGTCAAAATTAAAGGAAGATTCTGATAACATCCATGGAATAAAATGCAGCAAGGTTTTGATTCCAAGCTGACCCTTGAGTTTTAAGGTTTAATTTAATTCTTCAGAGATAGAAGAAATGGACCTCCACCATTAAAGATTCCACCAATCTTTTTGGGTATGAAGCAGGTGATTGGAAAGGAAAGGCAAAAAGAAAAGAAATTGATGTGTTTATACATTCTTTATTTCATTTCCTACAAATTTTTAAATATTGTACCATTTCCATTTGGATATTTCTGTTCAAATGTGACAGTGAGGGTCAAACGGGTCATTTTTCCAACTTAGTTCTGCTAAGAAATATCTTGGGTATCTTGAAAGCAACCACTAGCCATCCCAATGCAGGAAAAGGTCCAATAAAGTTAGAAATAGCTAAAATTAGGAGGAAGTTTCTTTTAAAATACTTGACAAACGGAATAATTTTTATGGCACCAGAGACCTATTATATATTATTATTATTGTGATTTAGATAGGTTAACTAACACTAAATAACACTTTGCTTAATTTCATATGTGAATAGAATCATTAACATTAATTCTGTTTTTATATTCTCAACCATTTGGAATCATGATTATTGGCCCACAATTTATTATCTAAACTGTTTTAACAAAAAGTAATTATTTATTGAAATCCATTGAATGGCACCCAAAATAATAATACTTTTCTGAACCATTTCCAAAGGTAATTGGTAAATTTTTTATAAATAATTACTGCTAGGCATGAAAAACAAGAAATTTCCCACTTATTTTTTGGACATTGATTACCTTATGGTTCAGACATTAATCCCTTGTGCTTGTCCAGTCAATTTGGAGAATTTCATTCATCTCTTTGTATCAATCAACCCTCTTTGTTATGAATCAACCTTGAAATGTTTCTGACTCGATACATGGTTTAGGCTTCTTTTGACAACCATGAAGACCATCCCTATAGATAGACTTGTGAAAAGTGACCATCAACAAAAATACTTGGTCCCTCACAATAAATTGAATATTAAAGAAATGTCTATAGTACTTTTTGGACAGCTCCACGTATGATGAAATGAAGGCCTTCTAATTGGGAACAAGTTGGGAATGCGTCACCAAGCCATCGCCTAGTCCACGTACGGACACATTTTCAATATAAAATAGGGCACACGAACTTTTTCTACAAGCAGAATAATGTTTTTCTCATCCAACCCAAATCAAGCCAAACACCCCGAATTTCACATGCCTAATTGCGTTTTGTGTCCTTTCCATCCACTACATGTGTATTTTGAATTTTCTACTTTGCCCATGAAAAAGCGACCTTTACCGTATGAATGGACAGAGAGGGGGAGATGAAAGTTGCACCAAATCCGTTGTGCCAAGGCAAGAATGTGCTTCTTAATTTTTGGGTCCCTCTTGTGCAACGCTCATCATCTGGAATGAGAGTAGTAGTATTGTTCTTGGGCACTAATTTTTTTTTCTTTATCAAAAGAACAAAACCCAAAGCAAAGGCAATGTTCAGTGAAGCTAAAAAGCTTTTTGTATTAAGTCGTAATGTGTACAAAGTAATTCATCTCTAATTTACCTTCTCTCCTCTAAAGCTTTAACCATCTCCTAAACTTTTCACTACATTTCCTAAGCTCTCCAACCTAAAATTTGATAGGGTCTTCTTACACAAAAGCAAATACTTTCAAAGTTCCTGCCTCCAGCCAGTTGTAAACCTCCATCAAATTACTCCAAAGAGCAATCAGCAAACAACACCACAATCGAGAACCCTCCCTGTACAAAACATTTTTGCAAGCCTCGTGAGGCAATTTCTATTTGCCAAAATCAGGTAATTGTTTTTTTTTTTTTTTCCAAATCAACAAAATGAAGTACCTCTTCCATATCCATGTCAATGAAACCTCAAGAATCTAATCTGCAAGCTTCAAAGCCACTTCCACATTCTTGTATTTCAAAGTCAAGAAGTCCAAGTCCTACGAATGTGCATCCTCCGAATCACTCCCTGAAGAGCTCCCTGAATCAGAATCTGCAATTTTTTGAACTCGCATTTAGCATACATGGCAACATTACTAATCTCCAGAGCTAGAATGACTTAGAATGGGGTTTAAAAATTATACCACTTGAAGACGAAGATTCATCACTGGAACTACTTGAGCTGCTAGAACTACTGCTGACATGACCATTGTCCTTCTCAATCTCCACTGGAGGGAAACTGCTCATTGGCATCTCATCACCAATGTCCACATCTTCATCCCCAACATCCCCTTTCTTTGGTTTCTTTGCCTCAGTTGCAACCTCCATTCTCTCAATCCCAATTGCCTCCTCCTGCATTAAAGCCATAATCAGATCAGGACAAGCTAAATACAAAAGTAATGCAGCAATTAATGCAATGCCTGCCACATTATAAAGAACAAATACCAAAATCATGAGACAGTATACCTTATTATTGCCTTCACTAACAGCAGCTGCAGCATTGTTGATACCCATTAATGCTTGACGCTTAATCTTGCTGACCATTTTCTTATAATTGGTCACAAACCGATCAAGTTCCCATAAAGTCTCTGTATCAACGGCTTCAATATCTAGCTCAATCTCATCCCCTTCCTGCCGCAAATGTCCATTCCTCTTCCTTATTATCTGCACCACTTGCTCCATCTTCTCTTGAGGCAAACTCTGCAACCCAATTCCCAACTTGTGCTTCTCTTCAAGAGACATTTCCCTTTTATTAGGATCTTTGGCCTTGGGTTTAGGTAACTTCACAGGCTTCACTGGAGGAGCTCGCATTGGCGATGGAGTCCGCACTGGCAACTGTGCTGTAGATTGAGGATTAGACCCACTTGGTTGAATAGATTTCCCAATAGACCCACTTGATTGAATAGATTTCCCAATAGGATCTGATTTAGGGACAACTTGCATTAGATTTTCATGATCTTTCTTTACCCTCTCTGTGTGGATGTGATCCCAAGAACTAGCTTCTATTTCTTGAACCTGCTCTTGCTCATGCACCTGATCCTGATCTTCATCTCCGACTTTGATGCCTATGGGTCTGTACCATTCTTCAAATCTGAAAAGTAACTGCCGGGCGAGATTATACACTTCATGTCCCTTAGGGTTGTACTTCATGGCATTACTGAAGGTCAATCTCACATCAGCAGCAAAATCCATGGGTGAATCATATAAATTCTTCCCAAATTTAGACTTGACGGTACCCAAATCCATAGGATTTTTTATTATATCATAATAATCATGGAGCTTCATACCTTCCACATCCACCGGCACATTAAAGATGTACCCATGTTTGTGCTTCATCAATTTAGTCAAAATCTGAGCACATTTTTTCAACAATTGGCCATTCTCAGGATGAGTCGATCTCTTCATATCTTTTCCCCCAAATCCGAAATTTGTTGCTGGAAACGGCCGTTTGTTCCCCAATATTTTCTTGTTGCTGTTTGTTCCGATCGATTTCTTGTTCTGAAAATTGGAGCTAGATCTGATCTGCAACTCAGAGGAATCGATTCGACTCTTCAACTGCCGGATCTGGTCCAGCTCCGCTACCAATCGATTCTTGAGCTCCACCAGGTCCTTCTTCGAATACGACGCGATATTGAACATAACATATCCACCCGTATTGAAATCGCTGGCCGGCCTCCGATTTATTGATGAAGCGTCATCCGATGCAGCTGATTGCATTAACGCTTGAGGTCCATCGAAGTTGACAACAGCTGCAGCCGCGGCTGCCGCCGCTTGAGATTGCCGTTTTTTGGACAATTTAGGGTTAGGGTTAGGGTTAGGGTTAGGGTTAGAAAAGGGGACCTTGCCCATGAATTTTGCACCACCTCTCGGCTGTGGCTGCGTCCAATTCGTCTCGTTATGATTCGCTAAGACAGCAGACGCCATAAGGTTGTAGGGTTCCGGCCGTTCTCCGGCTAGGATTTCCCAATTTGGATGGCCAACAACAAATCATGAATCGGACAGAGCGTGTAAACCACGCGCTGCAAAATATTTGACCCGCGATTTCTTCAAAATAAAAAAAAAACCCAAAAATTTTAAAAATTAAAATTACAATTTTTTAATGATTGAAATAGAAAGAGGTTAACGCGAAAGGTTAGGGTTTGGGATTTCCCTGGTAAGAGCGAGGAAGATAGGGGGGCGAGGGTCGCTACTTAAAGGCGATGAGATCTGCCCGCTTAAATCTCGGGCAAAATCTCAACCGTTAAATTCATTTGATTTGTTGATCTTCTGCTCGTAAGGCTGACCACACTACCTGGCATGGACAGTCACGAAACTTGGATTTAAACACGTGGCGGCGTTGAAGACCGTTGGATGCTGTAGATAGAAGTGGTGTTCATGGGGTTTGGGATTGTGAATTTAAGTTGAATTTGTCGTGAATTTAGGGTTTCTGTGGAGGTGGGGTCCACTATTAGATGACGTGGACAAAAGCCAACTGGGTGGTCCGGCGTAAGCGAGAAGCTACAGCCATGTGTTTGGTGATTGTGAAAGCGCGTGTGAAAATTGAGGGTGTTTTTGTCATTACGCACTTCGGAAGAGAAGATGATCGGAGTGATTATGAATTATTTAAAATTCATAAAACACGAAATTAAGAAATCACCCTTTTCCAAAGGAAACTTGACACGTCATCAAAGTGAAGGTGAGTCACGAGCGGTACTTTTTTAAGGTCCTTTAACCATAGTTAATCATGGTGGGAAAAATTCCCGCCTGAAAACCGGAATTTATTTGAATATAATTTATAAAAAAATTATTATCTCACAACCAATGAAATCATCCAGTTTTCTAAATTAAATATTCAATAATCAATTATTTATTTGAAAATAAAATTGTTTTTATCTATAAGTTGATGTGGTAATTATTAAAACTAAATAAATTCTTCTATTATAATTAAAAAATAAGAAAATTATTAAAATTTGAATAATTTTATTAGGAACTTGTAATGTCATTTTTTAAACATTTAAAACCTTATTGCCCAATTTGTACTTATATTGCGGTATTATATTTCTAAACCGATCTTTTTTATAATATTTTTAGCGTTATATATTAATATAAAAATTTAGATTATCAATCATAATATTTAATAAAAAAATTATCGAAAAATATAACAATAAAAATAATTAACATGTATTAAAAATATTATTTTATTATACTTATTTATTTTTTATGTTATTTTTTTTATTTAATTTGTTCAAATAAAAATATTATACAATAAAATATTTATAAATTAATATCATTGAAGTTCATTAATTTTATTAATTAATCGAGTATTAATTTAACTTAATAATTTAAATTAATTTTTCGAGTATTAATTTATAAAAATTCTACTGTATCAAAAATAAGTAATTGTAAAAAAAATTCTTAAAGTTTTATGTTTAACATTTTATTAATTATTTTATATTTATTTAATTATTTTATTAATTAATTAAAATTATATATAACATAAAAAAATTATTTAATATAATAATACGTATAGAGTTTAATGAATAATATATACTAATTTTTTTGTAATGTCATTAATTTCAATTGATAATTCTTAATTTTATTAATTATCGCTGCTAAAAACAAATTGGTCATTTCATACTTCTGTTAAAATTAAATTAAAAGTAAACTATAAATAAATTATTAATATCAAAATTAAAATATTTAAAAAAAGAAAGAAAATTTATTTTTTTAGCTCATGAAGTATAAATGATTCTTATCGTAAATGTGGTATGGTTCTTAATCATTGTTGTGTTAAATATTGTGATATTGTTTAGTGGATAAATAATTTAGTTGAAGTTATTATTCATTTAAAATTAAAAAAAATTAAAAATAATTATAGCAAAACCTCTATAAATTAATATTATTAGGAATCATAAATTTTATTAATTAAAAGATATATTAATTACTTGATATGTTAATAATTTATTAATTTAAATAGAATATTTATAATTTAATAAATATATATTTAATTAATTAAAATTTGATTATATTTTATTAATTTTATAACTAATTTAATATAAATTAAATGAATTGAATAAAAAAATATATGATTAATTAAATATGAATTACTACTTCTGTCTAGAAAAAAAAATTTACTTTTATTTTTATACAGATTAAAAAATGATTAATTTAGTTAAAATAATAATTTTTACATCATATTTTTCATAAATACCCTTCATTTATATTAATAAATAATTATTTTGAAAATAATTATTATTTAATTTTTTAATTCTAATTATACAAATTAATAAAATTTTATTACTAATAAAATTTTATTTAATACTAAGTCTCACCACCTATAAAATTTTAATTTTCAAATTTTTAATAAAATTTCAGTATTAATAAAATTTAATTTAATTTTATCATGCATGTGTTGTTTAGTTCAATATTTAATTAATCATTTGTTGATAAAAATATGGTGAAGTGAAATATTAAATATGGATATATTTGTAAATTAACAGATCAACTACCATTTAAAAAAGAAAAATGAATTATAATTTTGGACGGATGAAAAAAGAAAATGAGTCCATTTTTTTTGGACAGAGATAGTAATTAAAATGAAATAAAAAATATGTGATTAATTAAATATAAACTAATTAAAATAAATTAAAACAATATGTGATAAATTAAATGAATACGTGATAAATTAAATATGAATTAAATTATGGAAAAAAAATAATATAATTATTTATATTTAAAATAATTTTTAAAGTTATATTTTAATAAAATATATATTATATTATATATATAATATTGATAAATTATAAATCTATAATATAAATGAGACCATAAAATCATGTAAAAAATTTCAAATAAATATTATTTTATTAATTTATCAAAATTATTAATTTAACTCATTAATTAAAATTAGGATCATAAAAAATTATTATATAATAGAAATTAATTTATTGAGTATTAATTTATAAAGATTTTAATGTAATCAAATTTTAAGAAAATTAGTAGTATATACTTTCCCAATTTTTTTTTATTTATCATTTTAGAAATTCATTCATTGTTATTTTTAATTAATATTTTAAATTTTTAAAATAATATTTATCAATTTTTTCCTATTTTATCCTTATACCATTTAATTAGAATATAATAATTTAATTTAATATGAAGTTAAGGATATAACGTTAAATAACTTATTTTAAATTTAAATAATAAATATTTTAATATGTGTATAGAGTAATTAATTAACCTCTTAAAAAATTGAATGAGCTTAAAATGTTCAAAATCTTAATTCAGATTAGCAAATAAGAACATTATTACCATCATCAACCGATAGTGTATTACACTAATGTACTTATCTTTGCTAATTATTTATTAGCGAAACACTAATCTAACACTTCATTTATTTTGCAATAAATAGTGTGGTAATAATGAACCCAATATTTCTACTTTGGACTTTAAAATCACTTTTCGTTTAACGCATTGAATTTTTAATTTTAAATAAGAAAATAAAAATATTTGATATCTAATTAAAAATATATTTTGATTCGTTCAAATTTTAAAATATTTAGAAATAATTTTAAAAAAATTAATTAATAAATTTAATTTTTAACAAAATCCAATTGCACTCTTAAATACCTTTTAAAATTTTAGTGTTGTTTTAAAAATTATAATATTAAAAATTTGAAATATAGTTAAAATCTAGTTATGAAAATAAAATCAAGATATTGTAGTAGTTACCTTTGTATTCATTCTTGATTATTAATTACTATTTAGTTTGATTAAAAAACTATAGATATCGGTGATTATATTTTTAATAGTTAATTTTTAAATTTTATAATTAAAAGTTGGAAAATTTAACTTTTGGACTTCAAAATAAATTTTTATAAAAAAGAATCAAAATTTTAAAATAATTATAAAATTTAAAAGTATGTACACAATCATGTAATTAAACATAAACTAATTTAAAATCATAAGAATAATTAATATATATATATATATGTATGTATTAATCTCTTAGATATAATATAGTAATTTTCATTCAAAAATAATCATACTAAATTTAATAATAAAATTAATCTCTTAGATCTAAAAAAATAAATATAAATGATTCTCTCACATTAATAATAACTGCAAATTGACCCTAAAAAAGACTAATGATTTAGAAAATATAAAACTTTATGTTATTTTCAATTTTTTTAAAATTAAAGTTTTTTATTTAATATTGTCCTAATTTTTAAAATTAATTACAATTATAACAAATTCTCAAAATTGAAAACTCTAATGACCTAAAAAATTAAAAATTTTATGTTATTTTTCAATTTTATCCAAATCTATAAATTTTATCAATTTTTACCAATAATTTAAATTTTATATAAGTTTAATTTAATTTATAATATTTAAAATTGAAAATAATATAGTAAGTTTATTGTAATGTTTAACTTTCAAATCAATTTCTATTTTTATAAGATATATGAAAAATTAACTTTTAATTTTATAAGATATATAAATTTAAATTATTTTAAAATTTATTATAATTGAATAGAATTTCAAATGATTTTATTTAGATCGAGTTTGAATTTAAAATTATAATTTCTGGTTATTGAAAAAATATAATGTAGTTAATGAATTTTTTTTAAAATTAAATTTAATATAATGTTTTTAATTAAATAAATAGACCAAGCTTTAAATTAAAAATAATATAGTAAATTATCAATAAAATAAATTTTATAATAATCATATAGATAATGTGTAATGAAATAATTTAAAATGAAACTTTTTTATTAACAAAAATAATAAATTGATTTATTAAAAGTTTAATTTATGATTAGTTTATATAAGTATTTAACTAAGGTTGATAATTTATAAAAATGAATGTAATTAATCTACCTATTTTGTAAAAAAAAAAAATTATTATATTTATGAGACTGTAAATTAAGTTGAATTTATATAAATTTAAATTATTGATAAAATTAATAAAATTTAAAGTTTTAAATAAAATTAAAAAATACATGAAATTTTAGATTTTTTTAGGTTATTATGTCTTCTAATTAATAGAGTTAACCATAATTATACTAATTTTAAAAATTATGATAAAATTATTAAAATTTTAAAATTTAAATAAAATTAAAAAATAACATAAAGTTTTAATTTTTTTTTTAAATTATTAGGCCCTCCAAAAAATCATATTGTTTTGTATTTTTTTTTATAGTACTATCCTTTTTTTATTAATGAAAATCCTAATCACATTTGGCCACGATAATACAACATTATGGAAGTTATAATTCACTTGATATATGACATTATATTATGATACCCAACTAGTGGCTATTTATCTTTTTTAAAAAAGAAAAAAAAAATTATTGAAACTCTAATTTCCATTAGTTACAATAATTCTTATGGTATAGTTTCAAAATTCAAGACATAAATAGTTGCCAAATGAGTTATTAGATTATATATAAACATAATTTAAAAATGTAAACCATAATACTAAATTGATAATACCTGAAAATCATAATTATTTGAAATGATTTTATTTGAAATGAAAAAGACTTTCATGTCTTTTTTCATATTATTCAATTTTATTATATACATAAAATTTTTATAAATTAATATTATTAGAATTTATGAATTTTATTGATTAAAAAATATATTAATTAATCGAATATTAATTTAATTTATTAATTCAAATTAAAATTATAAAAATTTATTATATAATATAAATTATTAATTTATCAAATATTTTTGAAATTGAATTGAAGATCGGAGTAGTAAAGATAAGTTCACAATTCTTGAATTCTTTGTGGACAAATGGGTATTGTATTTTTTGTATGGGTTTTTGGGGAGTTCTTTAGCCCAAAATCTTGGAAACTTATGGGCCTTTGCTTTTACTATTGTTTCTTGAATTGAATTGGAAGAGAGCTCTCTGTCCAATGCTTTCATATGTAATGATTTTGTTTCATTTGTCCCCCTCTTTTTGGTACCTTAATTATTACGTGACTTTGGGTGGTTAGCACCGTTTCCTGTTATCATTTCTTGTTGGATTTTCCTCCTTAGTATCAATAAGAAAAACAGAGGGTAATGTTTTAATATGCCAAAGAAAATTATGATTATTTTTTTTTCTAATATTTGTTATTTTCAATTTTTAAGTTGATTTATTTAGGATGTTTGGACATAGTCGAATTTGATTATGTAAAACATAAAAAAAAAAAAAAAAAATTTCTGGGATACCATGTGGTAACACATATCTCCAAAATTGAATAAATCTCCAAGTTTATCAATAATTTATTCTTACAAATTCAGTCAATTAGCATGTGCATGTCTCATCTGAGTAAAATCTTATAAATTAGTGTATTTTACTCACAACTTACTGTCATTTTTTTTTTCTATCAACTAAATTTTTATGTTCTTAATAGGGATAAATTAAAAAGTTTTTGGGTAGAAATATAGTTTTGAAAATACTATTTCAAAAAAATAACAATGTTTAACTCTTTTTTTTTTTAAGTTTTAAAATAGCATTTTGAATTATCACTCATATACTAAAAAAATCGTTTAACGCTTTTTAAATTTCAAAATACGTTATATGCCTATTTTAAATAGGTGCAAACACCTTTAGATCAATAATAAGGTGTCAAATAAAGAAGAATATTTTACTCTATTCTGATAGGATTTCATGCAAGTAGTTTGGATTTTTTTTAGGAGAGTTTATTACGTTGATTGTTTAAATACAGAATATATGATGTACTTCTATTTTCATGCAATAATATAATATCAGTTTTTCTTCATTAATTAATTCTTATTCCTTATTTTTTGGTATAAAAAATTCATATTCAAGTTCTTTTATTCAATATTAATAATAATAATAATAATAAGTTAACATATTCCTAAAATTAAAGATTAATCTCAATCTCAAATTGGATGTACTAAAAGAATTCTACGTTACATTAAAGGTTATCTTGCTTATGGTCTCGTGTACAAGAAAGGTAACAAATTCTTGTTGGAAGGATTTATTGATGCAGATTGGACAAGTGACGAAATTGATCGTCGTTCTACTTCTGAGTATTGCTTTAACACTTATTCAACTATTGTCTCATGGTGCAGCAAGAAGCAATCCACAATTGCTTTGTCCAGTACTAAAATCGAATACATGGCAGCAAAAGAGTGCATTTGGTTAAAGTATTTGATGAAAGATATTTTCTGTAAAGTTGATTATGCTATGCAAATTTATTATGACAATGGAGTGCAATCAAACCTGCTTTAAATCCGGTCCTTTACGGGCGAACAAAACAAATTGAAATTCATCACTATTTTATCCGAGAGAAAGTGTTGAACCAAGAAATTGAGTTAAAAGGAATTTCTACTTGTGATCAGATTGCAAAAATATTTACAAAAGCTTTAGCCAAGGCTAAATTTGAGAATTTTATAGCTGTTCTTAGAGTTGTTAATTGTAAGTATGCATTAAGGGGGAGTCTTACAAATTAGTGCATCTTACACATAACTTGTTGTCATTTTTTTTACTATCAACTAAGTTAATTTTTTTTGTTCCTATTTCTTAGGGATAGACTAAATCAATAATAAGATATCAAATAAAGAAGAATATTTCACTTTGTTTTGGTAAGATTTCATGCAAGTAGTTGGATTTTTTAAGAAGACTTAATTACATTGATTGTTTAAATACATAGTATATGATATATTTTTATTTTCATGCAATAATATAATATAAATTTTTATCTCAATTCTTATTCCTTATTTTTTTAGGATTAATTACTATGAGATTCATTTATTTTGGTTGATTATATTGAAAAGTTTCTATAATTTCAAAATTATATTAAAAAGTTTTTGCATATTAGTTCCGTTAGAGTACAAGATCCTTACGTCAATTTTTTTTATTTTTTTCGTTAGTCAAACATTTAAAAGTTAAATTTTAATTAAAATATTTATTTTAATACCCAAAATACCCTTCTCCCTCTTCTTTTTAGCACCAACCCAACCAAACCCTAAAAATGGTAAAAACATTGTTGAAGACACAAATCAAATAAATAATAAAAAATCAGACAAATGGTGAAATCCCTTTCACAAATCTCCTTATTTCTCCTCCTTCTTCCTCTCCATCATCGCTTTCTCAATCTCCTTCCACCTCACTCACTCTGTCACCAGTCCCCTCCTCCATCCGTCGACTGTCCATCAGAGTAAGGCTAACGAGAACTAGAAAGCTAGTCAAGGGCATGGCCAAGGTTGAGCCTATTTGGCTCAAAGCCATGTAACAATAAGTTTCTCTCTCTCTCTCTCTCTCTCTCTCTCTCTCTCTCTCTCTCTCTCTCTCTCTCTCTCTCTCTCTCATATTCCTGTGATTGAATGAAAATCCCCTTTTATTGATATCCAAATTCATTAGTAGCTAATTCATAACCCTTAGTTTTTTTTTCTTTTCCTAATATGTGTACTTGATTTCATAAATTTTATGGCACCATCGGCGATATTTCCTCGGGCAAATGGGAAAGTTTAGAAAATCAGTCTTCCAGAGGATCCTTATATAAGGAAGTTTTTCAGTAAGCATCCATATTCCAAACATGAAGATGTCATCAAGTATTATTCTTTCTACTTTTTTTTCCTTGTTTTGAGTTTTAAATTTTATCAACTGCCATTAAGGTTTTAGTTGATTTTTCGTTTTTAAAGCTTTTTCGAATTTTAGAATTTAGGGATTTGTATTTGTTCCAATTGCAACATTTTTTTGGATTTTTCAAAGAATAATGGAACTATTAGAATATTTATTATGCTTTTGCCAATGTTGAGAAACATTGTTTAGAATTGGAATTTAGAAAATGTTATTTTGATTTACTGAGTTTCCAACTCAGAGCACATATATTTATGATATTATTGAACTTTTTTTTTTTATTATTATACCTTAGTGGTGGTGTGATTGTGGTGAAAATGAAAATTTTGATGTGATTGAGAATGATGACAATTGAGTGAAAATTAGATTGAAAATAAGGGATATTATGGATTTTTTATATAGATTTAACAGATTTTCTAACAGAAGGATCTCAAATTTTAACGAAACCAAAATGCAAGAATTTTTTAGTATAATTTTGAAAACACAGAGATTTTTTAATATAATCTGCTAAAATGCAGGGAACTCATAATAATTAACTATTTCTGTCATAAAAAAATTCAGATTCAAGCTCTTTTATTCAATATTCAAATAATAATAATAATAATAATAATAAAAAGTTAAACATATCCCTAAAATTAAAGATTAATCTCTAAAATTGGATGTGTTAACTTTTGTTTGAGTCTAGATCTTTTATAATGTTAGAATTTTGCTTGTCAATTGGCTTTTACCTGGATTTTATTTTTGTGGGCAAATATTTCACGTCCCAAAAATTTGAAACGTGAATGTCCTCAGGCACGACGTACACCTGTAGAACTTATAGCCATCTATTATCTACTAAACCATTATTTATCAAATATGAATTTCTACGTAGTTTTCCCTGTAATTTCAATATAATATCCAATGTGAATAATATCAATCTCAACCTACATACGAAATGCACTTCTAATCCAACCTTATAATCTTACTACAATAATTCATTCACAATACCCATTCACATTTATTAATTATTTCAATACTCACATAATGTAATAACTATCTTTATATATTATGAAAATAAATATCACATACATATATTATCTTACACATTTCCTATCATTCTTCGTAGTTATATTTTTTTTCTCTATACATTTATTTCTAATACATATCTACACCTCAAATCCATTAAGTATTCTAAGAACCAACAAATATAAAGAATATAGTTACATTATTTGATATTACCGGTTCCAAAGAGAGGAAGAAGGATACCTTTGGAACCACTACCACTATATGTTTCGTACTTGAAAAACATTAAACGACGGAAAGAGTGAGTATAAACTATTAAGTGAGTCATAAACATATTATTATACACAAGGTTACGTAATCAATCAATGAAACAAATAATATTAATTTAGGTCACATATATCAATGGCTCAATAATCTAAATAAACATGAACGAAACATATACGGGGTCTCATGAAATAACTCATAAAATAACTCGTGAAATACATAAGATTGATCAGACCTTCTGGCCAGGATATTAGCCCCTTCCTAGCAAGGGTCCTAGTAAAAAGTATTCATTGTGCACAATGTTAATGGTACTTACCCACTACCTTATCGGTCGGGTAGTTCTGTTATGTCATGTCATCAGATATTTAGCAAGTTATGGTATAATACTTATGATTACATAATATAATTTTCATGTATGGAATATCAAATAACATTCATTAGTCAACAAAGAAAAAGGTTTCGATACGAATGATGACAATAAGCAAATGGATTTAATAATTCAAGGAATAGTTACATTATGCATAAAAACATATTTATGACTCACCTTAGCCTTTAAACTCCACATTTTCAACTTCTATATCTTTAATACAATGATATAGTACTGATGGTCTCCTCTTCATCTTTATTAATCCTTTGATGCTACACATTTAATTAATCTCAATTTATACACTATTTAACATGAAATTATATTAATTAAACTTAAATTAAAAAAATTTCCTAAAATCCTCAAATCCTAGAGTTTGTTCTTAAGAAAATTTCTACTAACAGTCCTAATACTTTCACTCATATCTCACACTAAAATTATCCAATTGCTTGATTATTTTTTTTAATTAAACTAGACATATGATACTATTATATATTCAAATTTTAGATCAATCTAATCACTATATAATTATTAGTGAATTTTCAAAATAAAACCTATTGTCCTACAATTCATTTTCGGGCAAACTCCATTTCTATGTCTATAACTCAATTCATGTTTATCCAAACGCAAAAATATTTTACAGTAACTTATTTCACATATAAATGAACACTTTCAATGTTTAATATTTTTTCTAATTCAGTAATCCTTTCCTATAATTTTGTCAGTTTGATCCAGTTGTACTTATAATTCAATATCTCTCTATTCACTTCGAATTTTACTAATAATTTTTACAAATATCTAAATGACACATATATCTACAACTTTTTTTTTTAATACTTAATCAAATTCTGCCTTTAAGGTTCTCATATCAGTAAAACACAGTAGCCTTTCTGATGAACCCTTCATTCGGGTTAGTTTTACTAAGAGCCTAATATCTCCTTATTTACTTCGAATTTTATAAAACTCTTTTACAAGATTATATTTAAGACCTAAATCTACAATTTTTATATTTTGAACTTTCTCAAATTCATTGCTTAAGGTCACGTAATATATGCTACAACTTTCTGACCTAATGCAAATTTCAAAAATCTCAAAACCCCAATTCAACTTTAGGTTCTTTAGCTCAATTATTCAATTCATTATTCAATCAAGGTATAACACTTACAAGTTAAATTAAAGAACTAAATTTGAGAACCTTACCTTAACTTAAACATATAATTTCCTTCTTTTTCTTTCCTTTAAATAACTTGATATCAAATACATTTCTCTTTCTTCATCAATTTTTCCTTATTTCTAACTAATTTTCTAACTTAGAATTTTAGTTTTATGAAAGGATATTAGAGGAAAATTCTTTGGAATTCTTTTAATGGTGGTTTGGCCAAGTGAATCCAAATAGCCTATTAGTTTGTTTTTATATTCCAAGCTAATAAAAAATATCAAGAAAGAAGAAAATTATAGAAAATTCTAAATTTTGGGTCATTTATCATTTTTTACATGGATTGAAGGATTAATCTAATAAATATCTTTGTATAATTTTCATCCTATTAAGACATGTGGGCTGGCCATCCCTTGAATTTTTCTTGGATAATTTTGCTTGGTGGGTCCCACATCTTTGGGTATTTACACTTTGATCCATAAATTGTTTCTAATTTATATTTATAACCACAAATCTTTTTAAATCTTTTCAATTGAATCCCTAAATTCTCTTCATTCAAGTTCTATGGAATCTTAAATTTCCTATTATATCTCAAATTAATTCAATTAATTAACTTTAATAGCTAAAGAATTTTTATTCCGAACTTGTTTCGGTAAAAACTCCAAAATTAGTAATTTAATCTTCTTAATTTCACTTCTCTTTCATATCCATTTTCTATCACCTTTAATACTATATTCTCTTCAATTTATTTTTAATTGGTCCATAATCCACCTAATTTAAATTATGTAAAAGAAATTTGAACAAATTAACTGTCAAAAAATTATTAATAATCGAAAAACCACAAATACTCTAAATCAGTAGTTTATCGTCACTTTCTTCTTCTTCACTATCTATTCATCTATTTAACCTCATATTAATTCTCAAATTATTTTTTTTTTATAATTTAAGATTCTAATATAAAATATCCTTAATCAATTTTTGTAAAAAGTTTTTTAAAAAATATTATAAAAATCGATTACCGATAGTATTGTCTATTATCATTTTTAAATTTTTTCGAGTAAAATTTTCATTGAATAGATTTTTTATATATTTTCTTAAATCAATTTGACCTATTTATTCTTTAATTAATTTAATATCTACTGTTATAATTCACTTGAATCCGTACAGTCTTTTAAAATGTTACTCCTAAATACTCATATCAGCAAAATTGACTCCACCACATTTCCTATAAATTATTGTTTATTTTGTAAATTTAGTTTTAAGATTCAAACTGAAAGTTACTAAATCTTGAACACAACTTTAATACTACCATAGTTGTTAAAATCGGATCGGTCGGTCAAATCAGAAAAATTAGGAATTGAACTAAGGATCAGTCCGGTCAATTCCAAAAACTCGTCCTCCAAAAATCAGTTAAAAAACCAGCGAACCGGTTAGTTTACCGGTGAACATGTCGAACTGGACTGGTTTTTCAGTTCGAGCGGGTCAAAATTTTTTTAAAATTTTTTTAATTTTTTAATGTTTGATCAAAAATAATAAATGTCAAATTATATTTATTTTCATCATATATATAATAAATGTCAAATTATATATACATATATATGTATATCAGTTTTTTTTTCAGTTTAACTGGTTCAACTCCGATCGAACCTCTGATCCTATGTCTATACTAATTATTTAACCGGTCCGATTTTGAAAACATTGAATACTACTAAACTAAAAGTCTCAATTGGTTTATTTCGAATAAATTAATAAACATTTAAAAGTTAGTACAAGAAAAAGCCAAATCAATGGATTATTCAATGATCTGAAAATAACATTCAAATTTAACGTAAAATTACATATTAAAAATAAATTATAGTTTCTTTCTGCAGAAAATCATATGAACTCTGGCGTTAGATAACAAACACGGCCGATGGACTCGTCTAACAGACAGCAACAGCATAAAACTGCAAGGCTGCAGCTCAAACAAATTAAACCATTAACAACAAATAACTTAAAATCTTAGTTTCGCCACTGCATATTATTAATAGTCTAAATTATACCCTCATGGAAGCCAACTTTTTTACGTGGTGTTGGTGGTGGAGGTGCATAACATAGAGGAGGCGCCATCCTTGATAAGCTTCTGCAGGATATTACACAACAACCCATTAATTAATTCCTGATAATTAATAATTGAATGATAAAAATTAGAAAAAAAAACATTTAAGTACCTGGAGGAGAGTAGGGATAACCATACTTGGTATCATTCATATTTTCAAGGAACAATTAGCCAAAAAAAATAAATAAAAAAAAAATTGATAGATAAAATGAAACTTCAGGGTTTAGCAGGAAATCCTTCAAGCAAAATATATATATATAGAGAGAGAGAGAGAGTGTGAGAGAGTATAGAAATAAAGTTGAAGGAATATTAATATATTGTGTAGAAAGAAAAAAAAAAAGGCTTTTTTTAGCATGAAAACTTATTATTTAAATCGTATATACACTTGATCAATCGTAAAAAATATACATATTGAAAGAAATTGTCACAAATTTTAAAATAAAATTAATTTTATCAATTATAAAACGGAAATGAAAATACACATGGTTAAAAAAAAAAAAAAATCATATATAAAAAAACGTAGCATATATCCTTTTCCCACACTCATGTTATCTAATTTAATGTTGTTATTATACGGATTTAGTACATAGTTTATAATATATAGTTAGTTGTATTTTAATTTTTTTATTTAATAATATATAAAAAGTTTCATTGATGAAATTTGAATAATTTGATCTTTTTCATATGAAGTTTACCGAGAAATGAATATCACATTCATTAATAGTAAAATAATAGAAGAATTTATAAGTGATGAACAAATATTAAAATTATTATAAGTTAATTAATTTTATAAATATGCAATCTATTTTAATATTTACTCACAATAAAACTTATGTAAATTAATACTCGATAAATTAATAATTTCTATTATATAATAATTTTTTTCTGTCCCGACTTGGATCAGTTAACTAAATTAATAATTTCGATAAATTAATAAGATAACATTTTTCTGAAAATCTATATATAATTATATGGTCTCATTTATATTATAAATTAATAATTTATCAATATTCTATATATAATAGACTATGATACTTTATTAAAATATAGATTTATTGTTATTCATTTTTTCTTGAAATTTAAATATAATTGGATCTTATTTCTAATTTTTCTTATTGAATCTAAAAGTTATGAGGTTAAACTCTCGAATGCCAATAAAAATTTATGAAATATTATTGATATATTGTGTGTGTTATCATCTTTAATTTTACTTGTGTGTATTTAATATTATATCTTAACTAATATTCAAGTGAAATCCTTCATAAATTCATTATTATAATTTTTTTTAGTACATATGAGATACTCTTTATTATACTCATCTAATACTTTAAGTATCTCATCCGTCATGGTTGATTTTTAAACATTTTTTAGATGAGAAATTATTGTAAGTTTGTAACTATGAATAACACAGTAGATCTTTTGAAGTGATTTATATAAAAATTATTTTAAATCTAAACAGTTATACTCACATATTTTTTTTTTACTCTTCATTTAATTCATATTCAATTTACACATATTTTTCTGTTCAATTTATTTAATTTATATTCAATTGATAATATATTTTTTTTAATTTTAATTAATTCATATTCAATTTATCACATATTTTTTTAATTTATTTACTCATGTTGAATTAATTATGAAATTGGATAAAACACTAATTTTTTAATTGATTAAATATTATTTATTGAATATTAAATACTCTTTTTAAATTAATATATTATTAATTTATCGATTAATTAATACATCTTTTAATTAATAGAATTTATCGGTCCCAACGTTATTAATTTATAGAGATTTTACTGAAATTATAAATTGATGTTAGACAAACCCTCATATTTAGATTAGTGATTAATTTAAACAACAATTAAAGAGTTCGAAATGTCATAAATATTTTCTAATTTAAGTATGAAATGTATTTTTAAGTTCATATAAAAATTTAATTTTAATAAATATAAAAATTAATTTGAAAATACTTCAAATAATTCATATAAAAAATTTTAGTTGATAATTTTAAAGATACATCAAATTAATTAAATTAATCTTTTTTATTTAATCAGATAAAATAATTTATTTATCTCCTGTTCTTCTTCCAAAAACAAAGGTGGTATTTAAATTAAGGCAGACTGAGAAGAAAGAGATGCAAGGTGAGAAAGCAATAGTATCAATTTTTTTTTTTTTAGAAAAATCTTTGGATATTTGATTGTTACATTATACATCAATTAATATAAAATTTAATCAATAATAATTATAAAAATAAAACAAAATTCTCTCAATACCTATTTTCTTAATATTCCTTGCACACATTAAAAAGCTTAGGCATCAGCTATTCAATATTTAGTGCTAAATTAAAATTATTCTCTCCACACCTTCTCAATTTTATAGACCTTTTCTATTAACAAAAATTTATTATCCACATACGACGTATAAAAATATCTCATATATCAAATCAACTAACGGCTAAATATTTTAGTTAATATTACTTATTTATTTATTTTTTATTGAGTAAAAAAATATTAATATTATTTTTTATTTTATATATTTTTATTTTATTAATTTTTGGCTATTAATATTTGACATTTGAATTTATAATATATATTAGATTGAAATTATTAATAAATCTAACGTTTTAAAAATAAGTAATTATGATTTAAAAAGTATATTAATAAAATTTTGGGTTAGTGCTTGATAGTAAGATCAAAGTTGAGATTATGAGAATTCAAAGATTAATAATTTATTAGTTTATTTAATTATTTGATTGATTATTTTGTATTATTAAATATATTTTGAAATTATATAATTATAATTTAAAATTAATTATACAAAAACATTATAATTGAAATATTAAAAATTGAAATTTCTAGATATTTGATGTTAAAGAATCCTTCAATATCTAGTTGTTAATTGCTAAAGTTAGCCATTGATCATTCATACTAGCTTCAATAGCTAATTGCAACTATTTTTGTATTTTGCAATATATTAATTATTAAAAAAATATATTTTTTAATTTTTGTAACAAAAGAATTTCAAATTAAATTTATTACTTAATTAAAAGATGCATTGTGGTTATTTTTTTATGATATTTAAAAATATAGGTAAATATGCATCATAAAGTCATAATAAATTTATTTCAAGACAAGTTGTAATGTATACTTACTATTTAGTCCTTAAAATTTATAAAATTTATAAAATAATTTTTTTATTTTACAAAATTGATTTTTTAGTCCATAATAAACTATTAATTAATCATATAGTCTTCAATTTTTTTTTTTTTACCTTTAATTTTTAATTTTTTAAAAATAAATTACTATTCAATCTCTGAAATTTATTAAAATTAATAAAATAATCCTTCTATTTTGAAAAATTAATTTTTTAATCTCTAATTCATAATGTTTATTTTCTTAAATTTGAGGGATATCTTCTTTTTTAAAAAATTATGCATCCGCTCCTGTATATATATATATACACCAAGGTTTAATTTCCTTTTCCTCTACTCTGTCTTCCAAACAAAAAACAAATTGCAAATACTTGTCCCCAAGTATTTGAACTTCAAATTTCTAGACTCATAATATCATATACTAGAAATTTTAATTCCAATTTAAAAGGACTTTCACATCATCACATGTATATGCTCAAATATTTATTTACATGAGTTAACAATGTTTATTGATATCTTAAAATAGACAAAGTTTATAAATCCTATTATTGTTATTTATATGAACCAAAAAAATAAAAAATTATAATTAATCACACTAGAGATTTAGAGAATAATGATAGAAGTATGAAATGTCTTCTCAAACTTAGATTTCTACTTTCTAATTAATTGATAATGACAAGTTGTACTCTGACTTAATTGGAAATACACATAGAAAATTAAAATTAAGGGTTAAGGGTATTATATATATTGTTGATATTAAAATTAAAATTTTAATAAAGGGTTAAGAAAAAGAAAAATACATCATATCTTTGATATTAAATTAATTTTTTTATGGTATTTGAATACTTAGAAAATAAAGGAATTTATATATTTATTGATAATTGAACTTTTAGAGATTATATATATATATATATATATATATATATATATATATATATATATATATATATATACTAAGATGATAATGATAAAATTATTCAACAAATAAATGTTAAAATTTTTGTAACTAAGATAACACTTACATAAGATGACTTAACTTAGATAACATATCTAATTTGAGAATCAAATTTTAATATTTATTGAACTGAATAGAAAATTAAAAAAAAAAAATTGTTTACCTATTTCTAAGATAACACTTACATAAGATGACTTAACTTAGATAACATATCTAATTTGAGAATCAAATTTTAATATTTATTGAACTGAATTGAAAATAAAAAAAAAAAAAATTGTTTACCTATTTTTATATAGTACCATGGAACTTTCTAAGAATTATCCTTAACTTCTCAAAAGAAAATATTAGATTGAAGTCCTTGATGTCTCAAGTCGGAGAAATGAGTGATTTGGGAATCAACTATTACTACCTCAATCCTGTAAAATAATTAAATAACCATAGGACGAGTATAACAATACTCAGTGAGTTAAATATATATCATTAAATATATAAATTAGGTAGATAACAATGAATGAAAGTAATAAGTATAGGTTTTCAATATTTCATATCAAAGATTAACAATTTGCACACCAAATACCATAAGTGAAAGGAATGGATTTTAATAATAGATAAAATTGAGTAATCATTGATATAGATATTATACTCACATGTAGAAATAATAAATATTGGGCCTTGAACACGTATTACATTTAACTTTGGCATTCACATGTAAATTATGTAAGGTAGGTCAAACCTTACGATTAGGATAAGTCCATTCCTAGCTAAGGTAAACACTGTAAATGATTCATTATGCACAATGCTGACTGTACTTACCCACTACCCCGTCAGTAAGGTAGCTCTATCAATTCTACATACAATTAGGTCAAAAAGATCAATAACAATATCACATAATCATTGGAAACATTAAGGTGCAATGAGCATTCAATAGGTAAACATGAACTTATTTATCAATTGGAATCAATACATTTCAATAACATGTGATTGGTTCCATTCTTGGTAAAAAGGTAATTATTCAACAATATATATTGTGGCACATGGTTGAACATTTGGTGTGCATAACATTTAGGGTATCATGGTGCAAGATCATCAAAGTTCAATATCACAATCAAGTTTTTCAAGTAAACAATACAATAAGTATTTCATTTCCAATAGCAAATCAATGACAATAGATCAAATTAGACTTGGATAGTCAATGGATGATCAATGACAATAACAAAGAGATATTAGGTCAAGAAGGAAATATGTTTATTTAATTTCAATAATTCAAGTTATGACAATAGGTAAGCATAATTATGTATAAATAACTCATATTACTTAGCAACTTCCAAACTATACTCTACTTCTTCCCCTTACTTTGAGCTCACACTTACATCATCTTTTCATTTGAAGCTATATATCAATTAAACTTAAAATCAGCACTTGTTCACTTGCCATATGCTAATCTTAACTTTAGTTTCACTAATTTTCTTATATTCCTTAAACTTAAGGTTTTGCTTATAAGCTTTCATTCAATTTTCTCATCCTAACAATATAGACAATTCATATTACAACTCATGTTACATATGTCTAATTGTAGTGATTCTTTTTCCTATTCAAACTAGACATATGAGACTCTTACTTTTCAAATTTCAAGTCAATCTGACCACTATACAATTATTAGTGAATTTTTAAATTCAGACCTACTGTCCTGCAATTCTTATCTGGGTAGACTTCATTTCTATATCTATAACTCAATCTGTGTTCATCCAAATATAAAATAATTTTACAAGAACTTATTTTACATATAAATGAATATTTTTTATGTTTAAAACTTTTCTTAATTCAGACTCTAAGGTCCTCGTATTAACAGAATACAGTAGCCCTTTTTTGTAATTTCGTCAGTCTGAACCAGTTGTACATATAGCCCAATATCTCTCTATTCATTTCGAATTTTACTAAAAAATTTTATATACATATAAATGATATATATATTTACAATTTTTATGTTTAATACTTAAACAAATTCCAGCTTTAAGATTCATATATTACTAAAATACAGTAGCATTTTTGTTGAACCCTTCATCCGGGTTAGTTCCAATAACAGCCTAATATTTCTTTCCTTACTTCGAATTTTATCAAACCATTTTAGAGATATATATTTAAGACATAAAGCTACAATTGTTATGTTTTGAACTTTCACAAATTAATTGTTAAAGGTCATGTAGGTTACAACTTTCTGACCTAATACAGATTTCAGAAATCTCAAAATCCTAATTCAATTTTTGATTCTTTAGCTCAATTAATTCAATTAACTACCCAACCAAACTATAACACTACAAAATAAATTAAAGAACTAAGTTTGAGAACCTTACCTTAACTTGAACACTTAAATTCCTTCTTCTCTTTTCTTCCAAATAGCTTGTTATTAAATCCTTTAACTTCTTTTATCACTTTTTCTTTACTTCTAACTAATTTTCCTAACTTAGAATTTTGGTTTCTATTGGAGGAAGGTTCAAAATTATTTTGGAGTCTAGAGCAAGAGTGGTTCGGCCTACCAAAATAAAAATAGCTAACTTTCTTATCTTTATATACACCAAAGTCAATAGAAAGGCTTAGTAAAATGAAGAAATTACGAGAATATTCTAGATTTTTGGACAATTGTTAATTTCCTATGAAATTGAACAAAATAAAATCTATTTTCTTCTATGCTATGGCCAGCTCACTCCTTAGATTTTTCCTTGGAGAAATCTAGATAATTTTAAATAAAAATGATTGTTAGTTTGATAGGTCCCATAACTTTAGCTAATTATACTGTAACTCATAATTTTTCAATTTTTTTTCAAATTTCTACTTGTGACCATAAATCTTTTTAATTTTTTTCAATTGAATCCTTAAATTCTTTCCATTAAAGTTCTATGGAACCTTATATCTTCTATTATACCTCAATTTAACTTAATTAATCAACCACAAGAGCTAAAAAAATTTTATTTCGAACTTGTTTCGATAAAAACTCCAAAAATTGTAACTTTTTAATTTCTTTAATTTCACTTCTCTTCCATATTCATCTTCAATCACCTTTAATACTATATTCATTTCAATTCATTATTAACTGGTCTATAATCTATCTAATCCAAATTATGTGAAAGATAATTGAGTAAAAGAACTGTTAAAAATTAATTAAAATTAAGAACCGACAAGTGCACAAAACTAGATTTTTCTCATTACTTTTTTCTTCTTCACTATCCTTTCATCCGTTTAACGTCATATTGATTCTCAAATTATTTTTTCTTCATAATTTAAAATCCTAACTTAGGGTATCCTTAATCAATTCTGGTAAAAAACCTTTTAAAAATATTATAAAAATTGATTACCGATAATATTATTTATTATCATTCTTATAATTTTTCGAAAAAGATTTTTCTTAAATATTTTTTTGTATTGACTTATATATTTTTTAATTAACTTAATATTTATTGTTATGATCCACTTGAGTCTGTATAATTTTCTAAGATATTACTAAAAAAAAATTATATATCTAACTTTTTTACTTTTTCTTTTGATCTCTTGATTTTTAGAGAGGCAAAAAAAATCCATATTATCTAAAAAATACCACCATTAATTCAATAGCCACATTTCCAAATAGCTCGGTATCCGCAATGAAATTTATAGGAAAATAAAGAAATAAGAGGGGTATGTTATTGAGTGATGATATTGAATGTTTTGTTGATCCAATACTTTTAATTGGTAATAAATATTGCAATATGTTTTAGGCTTTTAGCTCTTCACATACTTATTTTTTTATATAAGAAAGTCATACAATTAAATATTGACAAATGAAAAATCACAATAATGTGTGGTTTGATTAAACAACAAATGTATTCTTAGAGAAAGTTTCTAATTAATTTAGGATGAGTAAAATTTTAAAATGTCAAATATTGTGGGGAAAATTAATCAAATTTTTTAAAATGTTAATAATATAAATTTATCATAATTTACATGAGTTTATTTCATGTTTTTATTCTTTTAGATAGAGAGAATCCTTCTCATTAGTTGGTCAAATATAAAAATTAATATAATATTATAATTTTTTTAGTAATTTTAATCAGGTTAATTAATATTACTGAATTATATATAAGACGGTTCACATATGCAAATCATTTTCTTTTAGGGTTAATTAAAAAAAAATATAAATTTTCATAAAATTTATAATTTTAGTATTGAATTTTAGCAAATCATGTCTCTTTTTTTTTATAATTTTATTAAGGGTCAATAATCCAGTCAAATTTTATATAATCAGATTTAATATGATAATTTTTTAATATTATTATAATCACGTCAAATAAAAAATAGTTAATTGCAAAAAACTTATTAAAATTTTAAGAATTTATAATTTTTATATGAATTTATAATTTTAACAAATCAATTGTTAATTTATTAAATTTTTATTATTTTATCATTAATTATTTTTTAGGTTAATTTTTTTAAAAATCTGATTTAAAGTGATAATTTTTTTAATAATAACCTAATAAATTTAAAAATTAAGTTCAATCGAGTATTCGTAGTTTTAAATTTTTCTAATTAAATTATTTTTAATTTGTTTGAAAATGTGTGGATGAATGCAACACTTAACTAACCCATTGCTACCTTTCAACCAACCAGAGACAACATTCAGTAGAGACTAGAGAACATGAAGGTGTAGTGGCAGAATTGGGTTATGAATTAACTTCTTCTGAAAGTAAACAATTTTTTTGTTTTTTAATTTCGTTTTTCATTATGGGGTTTACTATTTTAGGTGAAAATTAGGAGGTGGACATAAGAAAAAGGTATAATAATTATATTAATTATCAAATCAACAATTGAATAGTATTTTTTTTAAGAAAAGGATACCATTTCATCATAATAAAGACCATGGTTACATAAGCATCAATTACAGTGGGGAAAAAGTTATGATAGTATCAAGAAAACTATAAACTTTAAGATATGTCTACATCTCAGGACTTAGAAAATTAGAACTTTAAAATGTGATGAAGAAAACATCAATAAAATTCCTAGCTTTTGAAACTTTATAATAAACACTCGTGATTTGTAGATCTGATCTATTATAATCAAAATCTCATTATCTTTAGAGAGAGATGGATGTTGAATCTATCTAACAGAGTGCCCTTATAATTTTTACGGACAATCATTAAAGCAGATCTACCCTTTAATAGTTTGAGTAAAAAAATAAAAGCTTGAAAAAGAACCATGACCATAAAGAAAATATCAACCCCCACAAACATTATTCCACTGAATGAAAAAAATTAAAACTTTAGTGCTCAAAAACATCAGTCTAACTCACATCCTTTCAAAGAAAAAAGGGGTAGCTTTTATGGGTTTAGAAACCCAAATTATTTACCATAGCAGCAGATAACTCCACAGCAATAGACCCCAAAAAAAATCATAAAAAAGAGGAAAAAAAAAGGAGGAGACAGCACCTCCAATCTACACTAAGAAGACTGTCTTAGGCCATTTCCAACCATAAACACAAAAATATAGTCAATTTTACAGTTTATATCATATCAAACAGTAATTTCATCTCCAACCATAACTCTATTTTTAACACTATTTTTTACACCAAAAAAGAATATTCTTTTTATATTCTTTTTTATTTATTTTATATAATTTATTATAATTTTCCAATATTTGAAATCTAATTAAATTAATCGATATTAAATTTAATTAATTCGAAACCTAAAGTTAATCAACCAAGGCAATTAATTAAATTGAATATATAATATAATAATTGGTATAAATTAATTTTTATTATTTTAAATTTTTATATTATATGTCCAAATTAATTAGTTTTCTTAAAATATGATTTTTTTATAAAAATTTAGATAATATTAATTTTA
>CANXYC010698620.1:0-62050 GCA_948193065.1 Aleurites moluccanus
TTGTAGTCGGAGGCATCCTGACAGAGTCATAGCCTTGAAACTGAACTCTCAAGGCTTGGCTGGATCACTATCATCTCATATTGGCAATCTCTCATTTCTCAGGTTCATTAATTTTCAAAATAACAGCTTCCATGGCCAAATCCCACCAGAAATTGATCATTTGCACCGCCTAAAATTTTTAATCCTCAGCAACAATTCTTTCAGTGGGAATATACCAGCAAACTTGTCTCATTGCTCAAACCTTATGGAAATTAATCTCGTTGACAACAAGCTCCACGGGAATATCCCTTCCGAGTTAGGATCTTTATCAAAGCTTAAAGTTTTAGGCTTGGGTAAAAATAACCTCAAAGGAAGAATTCCTCCTTCTATTGGGAATCTCTCATCTCTTTGGGAAATCTATTTGTCCACAAATGGTTTGCAAGGTAAGATTCCAGAGGAAATCTCTCTACTTGGGAATTTGAAATATTTGCAATTTGGTTACAATAATCTAACTGGTGAGATTCCTTCTGGCCTTTACAACGTTTCTAGCATTTATGCTTTTGAAGTGCTGTTTAACCGACTTCATGGCAATATCCCCTCTGACATAGGCGACACCCTTCCCAATTTGAGAGACCTTGTATTCTTAGAGAACAGGTTCACTGGATCTATCCCAATTTCATTGTCAAATATTTCTGCACTTCAACAAATTTCTTTCGGTGCAAATTATTTTACTGGGATGATTCCAAAATATCTTGGAAAAATACCAAATCTTCAGATAATAGATTTTTCCTCTAATCCACTAGAAGATGACTTAAGTTTCATTTCTTCTCTAATTAATTGCTCCAATTTAGAAGCAATCAGTGTATCTTTAAATTTTCTGAGAGGGTCTATACCCATATCTATAGCCAATCTCTCCAAACAATTGATATATATAAATCTATCATCCAATAAGTTGCAGGGCACTGTTCCCATGGGTATTGAAAACCTCATCAATTTGCAACATCTTTATTTGGGTGAAAATCATCTCACTGGCCCTATTAATTTTCATAAATTTCACAAGTTGGAAGGATTGGGATTGGAAAATAACAAATTCACCGGAACTATACCATCTTCAATTGGTAATTTATCTATGTTAAGTACACTGTCCTTAGCTTTCAACAATCTATATGGTAGTATTCCTCCAAGTCTTGGTAATTGTCGTAACTTGAACCTTTTGGATCTCTCGCATAACATTCTCAGTGGTTCAATACCAACACAAGTTATCAGCCTTTCTTCTCTTTCAATTTTCCTCGATTTATCTAGCAATTCACTTTCTGGTTCTATTCCTTCAGAAGTTGGTATGCTGCAAAATCTTGTCGAATTAGATTTATCTAACAATAAATTATCTGGCATAATTCCGAACACTATTGTCAAGTGTATGAGTCTTGAGCAGCTTTACCTAGAGGGGAATTCATTTCCGGGGGAAATACCTCATGCTTTTAGTGCTTTACAAGGTTTAAGAGTGTTGGATATTTCACGCAACAATTTCTCAGGCCAAATTCCAAATTCTTTATCCGAGCTCAAGGGGTTGAACTATTTGAATCTCTCTTTTAATCAACTTCAAGGGGAGGTTCCAAAACGTGGAATCTTTCAAAATGCAAGTGCAGTTTCATTGCTGGGAAATAATGGCCTTTGTGGAGGTATTGCCGAATTGAAGCTCTCTTCTTGCATCTTCCCAAAGTCCAAAAACAAGCCCTCCTTTGCACCAAAAGTAATAGTCACAGTGGCTAGTGTTGCAACATTTTTCTCTTTGTTGGCTTGTTTCTTAATTTTCTGGCATAGGAAAAGAATGCTTAGAAAAAAGAACGTGTCCAAGTCATCATTTGAGCTCCAGTTTTTGAGAGTATCCTATGCAGAACTCTTTAAAGCCACAAATGGATTCTCTATCGCTAATGTAATTGGTGTTGGTAGCTATGGCTGTGTCTACAAAGGATTTCTTGAGCATGAAGGGATAGAAGTGGCAGTGAAAGTACTGAAATTGCAACAAAGAGGAGCTTCAACTAGTTTCATTTCAGAATGTCAAGCTCTTAGACAAATTAGGTACCGGAATCTCTTGAAGTTACTGAGTGTCTGCTCAAGCATAGACTTTGAAGGCAACGATTTCAAAGCTCTGATATATGAAATCATGGCTAACGGGAGCTTGGAGAAATGGTTACATGCTCCCAATGCAGGAGAAGATGGACCAGAAAGAGAATCAAGAAATCTGAAACTAATAGATAGACTAAACATTGCTGTTGATATTGCCAATGCAATATAGTATCTCCACAATGGTAGCTCAACAACAATCATACATGGTGATCTAAAGCCAAGTAATGTTCTTTTGGATGAGGAGATGACTGCCCATATTGGAGATTTTGGCTTGGCTAAGATTGTTTCCACAATTTCTGGTGAGGAGGTACAGCATCCAAGCAGTTCTATTCCAATCAAGGGATCTATTGGCTATGTTGCTCCAGGTAAGACCTTTTCTATTTTACGTTGAACCCTATGAAAAAGTAATATTTCAAGTTTTCAAAGAGAGAATACCTCAGTGTTAAACTTCTCTTGAAAAAAAAAATGCACTAAACAGCTAATATTACCAGGGGAAGCATTTATGCAATATTTGTACAATTGACAAAATCTCATTTAATTTTTTTTTGGAATTATTTTTGTTGGCCTCCATTTAGCTGTTGTTTCTTGTATTTATCACACAATGTTATTATTGTTTTCTCTTCCCTCAAAACCATCAGCAAGGGTCAAATCTTGTATAGTAGCTTTTAGATTGAGCCAATAATTTTGGCAAGTTTGTGCCTATCAGGAATTCATAGTCCTCAAAACCATAGTGAGTTTTCAATCTTTTTTTACTCCTTTCTATGGATTTTTCCCACTAGAGATATATACACATTATCTTACTAACAGTGCCTTATGCTAGTTAGTATTGTATCTGTTTGCAGAGTATGGAATAGGCGACCTTGTTTCTACAGAAGGAGATGTATATAGCTATGGGATCCTGTTGTTAGAGATATTTACAGGAAAAAAACCAACTGATGACTCTTTTAGAGATGATCTAAACCTTCATACTTTTGTTCTGAGATCTTTGCCTCACGGAGTGATGGACATTATAGATAAAAGAATTCTATCTGAAAATGGAGGAGAGAGCTTCAAAGAAATTATCCATTTTGTGCTAAGAATTGGAGTTGCATGTTCAATGAAACAACCAGTAGAAAGAATGAAGATCGAAGATGTAACAAGTGAATTATTGAAGATCAAGAATGCCTATGTTAAGGGAAAGGCCAAAGCAAGAGGAAGAAATGCTTACCAGATGGGAGGTCCAAGCAACTCTCACGTGTAATGGTTTAAGTTTGCAAATAAAAAAACTAGGTGACTAAAAGTCGAGTTGGGAAGTACTTGTTAAACAAATTTTATTTTTAGTAATTTTCATCATAATGCTCCCTAAATGTTATGACTTTTATCTTCATCAATTTCAATAGTTATTTTTTTTTTTTTTTTTCAAAAAGAGTATGGTATTGTTTAATTTATTATTAAAATTTTGAGATAATGTACTTTAATTCGCACTAAAAAATGAAGATTGTTGAAATATAAAATAAAAATCATAACGAAAAAGTAATTAAATTATAAATAATATATATGGATTTAAAGTGTAATTAACTAATAGCTAGTTCTAAATTTTAATAATGACTAGATTTTAGTTTATCCTAAAACTCAATTCTATTATTTATAGTTTCATCTCCTCTCATTTATCTCTTATTTCATTATCGAAAATTTATCAATCATGTCACTTGACTACAATAGAAAAACAAAAATATAAGATATTAATGGCTGTATGCATCTTTCAATTAACAGAAACAAAACTGCACTAAATAATTTGCATTTTTTCCCCTGAGATGAAAATTTTAAATATAAATCAACAGAATGACTTATACTGGAGTTGAGATTTCTGCCTGCATCTCTTAATTGTATACTCTATTAGAGTTGTTCTATTTATACAATATGACTGTCGATCTTTTCCTGTATGCACCTAGCAGCAACCCCATCCAATGTAAAATCTTGGAATCACAATGTAGCCGGAAGAGCTAACCTAGATGAATCACAGATCCAGAAAATTCCACTAAGATCTCGCATTTCGCCCTCCTTTTATACTAACAGCCTCACACAATCATCAAGGTAACGTGTCAAGGCTTGCCGCACGATTCTTTCCATATTTACCCAACACACCACATCTTCTCCCATGCGTTATTTGCATAAGCTATAGGATCTTTGGCAAGGGTCTTGACATGAGAAGCCAATTCCTCCATGGAGCTAAATTTGGTCCCATCTATTATTGAATGTGGAGGAATAAAATCGTCCATATTCGGTACACCAAAATAGATTGGCACCGCACCAGAGTAAGGCATAAAGTAGTTACTGTCACGTAACTATCTGTCGCTGCATTTTCAATTGCAACCACAAACTTGTAGTGAGACATGGCACAATGGTATGCGAATGATGCCAGTGTTAAGCCAAACGGTGGGATCATCTATGTTGTGGAGAAATATACAATATTTCTGGACAATATTCTGGGGTTAGATTGTCCACATAGAAACCAAGACTGTTAATTATTATAATTAGTATTTTTTATAGAGTTCACAATTACGGAACCACCATTTTTTGAAGGCGGGGATTTGAACCGGCATCCGGGAGATGCTACAAAGGCCCCTTAGAGGTGTATATCTACTCATTTAATATTTCTTTTTTCATTATTATTTTATTAACTTTGGAAACTAATTAACGTTAAAGAAAAATCCAAGAAATTTACACAACAATTACAAATAAAAATAGACAGAGATACAGAAAGATTGTTTATATAGCAAACATGAAGGTAGAAGAATGAACATAAGAAGACCTAGTTCAATACAATGATCATATTAACAATGAAAATTAACAAGTCCAAGACAATCAACATATTAAGAATGAAGAAGAAAATTGAGAATTTGTATTTTTTTTGTGAATTGTATACTAATAAAATAATATAATAACAAAAAGAATATTAATTAAAGCATTATAAAAAGAAATATTTTATGAAAAGAAAGTGTATTATCTTATAACTAGAGAGACTGTAATTTGTAAGATTATTTAATTCTAAGTATAATATCAACCATTAGATTTGACTCAAATGAGAATGTAACTTGTAAGAACTATAAGTGCTTATCCAAGTCATACTAGTGCAACTGAGAAAAGTGCTAGTGATAGATGGAGTGATGGACTAACTCGACCTTTAATTAATGTCTCGCGTGGTCGGGCCACTATGCCAGTATGTACAGCAATTTTCCGACCAGGCATAGTGCGTAGATTCAATTCTTTTCCACCACCACCGCCACGTACCACCATCACCATCATCTTCATTGTCTCTCCAACTAAAAAGTTTGATAAATCAACATTAATGGTTGTTTCTATAAATATGACATATTGTAATAAAATTAATTTCTTTACAATTTATATTGTGATAAAATAAAAAATTTATCGTTATAGAAATGGAGACAGTGTAAAATTAATGGTGATAAAATAATTTTTATCATATTATATTTTATCATAATAAAGGAAGAGACAAAACATGATGACAAAAAAATATCATAAAATTTTATCACTAAACTTTGACACCAAATTTGAATGCTAATATTAATTATTTGATATGATAAATTCATTGATAACAATTATATTGTCAGAGTAAGTATATTTTATAGTGATAAAAATGAATTTCTCTTTATAAATCAATCAGTTAAGTGTAATAGTAAGAAAATGTATTTACCATAGATGTAGTAATTAAAAAATAAATAGCATATTTAAAAAATCAAGAAACTAATAACAACTTAAAGGTTGATAAGAATTAGACCTACTGCTGCATGCACTAGTATTAATAACATATAGTTCTGGCACCAACCGGCGACACCTAATAACAACTCCTCTTTTTTTATTTATTATTATTAGAATTAATTATTATTTTTTTCTTATAAAATAATTTTATAAATTAAGTTTCTTTGGCTTTTTAAAAATACATTAACTTCTCTAACGAATTGCATAATATATTAATCGATCATTCCATTAAATTTCTATCCATTTTTCAGTTAGTAATAGACGAAAATGTTGAAATGCCTATATTCTTGTTCACCCAAACTCTTCTCTCACCTCTCTCTCTCTCTCTCTCTCTCCACCCAAACTTATTTTCCAATGACAAAAATAATCTTCAATCTCATCCCACCAAAACCCACTTGAAATTAACTCTAATTTCTAAACTCATTAGAAATCTCATTCCAATTCCTTAAAATGACATATTTTTCACTGAAAATACACACAAACATCACCAAATACCTAAATAAAAAAATAGAAATATAAAAAAATAAAGAGCATACCTAGCGAGGGAAAATCCATGGCTGCAACTATGAGCTTCCAGCGAGGGAAAATCCACCATGGCTGCAACTATGAGCTTTTACCTAGGAAAAATCTACCATTTCAGCGAGCATATCTGGTATAATCAAGACTCAATTTCACCAACTCATGATTCTCAATTCTCATTTTATTTCCCTTCCTTTTTAAAATATCATTAACCATATCTGTAAATACTGTTAATTTCATAAATCTTGAACCCAATTTTGAAATGGAAATCATTAGATATGGATGAATTGGGTATTGGGTATTTAGGAGAATATTGAAGAAGAGAGTAGAGATTAAAAATTTAGTTTTGCATATTAATATTAAGAAGATTTTGTGATTGTGAGGAAAGATTTTCTTTCGTTTTCTCTTTCTGTTCATCCACCTCTATCCTTTCTCTTTCTTTTTCTATTTTTCCTCACTTTCTCATTAAATTTTCTTTCGCTTTCTCTCTTACCAAATAATACACGCCGATGAGGAAAGATTTGTACATAATAATATGAAATCATGATTTTCTATCAAAAATGAATGGAATTGCTGCCACTAATTTTATGGTTGGATTTTGGGAAAGAGAATAGAAGATGCCATTAGAGAAGGTACCTGGATTCTTTCAAAGGGTTTCATTTTTCTTTTCTTTTTTAATTTATTTATATTTTTTAATTTGAATATATTTATGTCAACAAAAAATAGAATTTAATCCTAAAGGGTATTTATGTCTTTAAAATGATATTTTTGGCTATTTTTTGCGTTAACTTATGAAAAATTTGGGCAAAATTAAACGGAAGATGTACTAATATAACGAGACATTCGTCAAGCAGAGTTAATATATTTTTAAAAGGTCATGAGAACTTAATATATTATATCATTTTACAAAAAGAAAATAGTAATTAACCCTTATTATTATTATTATTTTATAATCACGTAACATATCTAAATTTATTAGATCTGGCTAATTTAAACTCAAGTCAAAAGGGACTCACAAGGGGATAAAACTCTTATAATATCTATTTTTTTCATTTATAATGTCCAAACTCGAGATTTTATTTAAAAAAAATGAGTTTCTTACCATTTGAATCAACATATATTGATTATTATTATTATTATTTAATGTAGGTAATGTGTGTTTTTCCTCTTTCTTTTGATATTGTAGATTAAGATTTAATATTATATATATGAGTGTGTTTAGTAACTAACTATTAATAAGAATAAGAAATAAGAGGATAACTACTGAAGTCTTCAGAACAATTGATCACTTAAATATTCATTTTCAATAAAACTCAAATTATTCTACATCTTTTCCACCATTGTATATACCTATTATACGTTATAACTATTTTTACAAAACTCATTGCTATTTCATGTCTTTCTTACCTAAAAAATTGTTTGCAATACATTTACTCATATCCTAATTAACAGACAATTTCAATTCAAATACAAATAACAATATTATTTATTATATGCCTAACTTTTTTTTTTTTTTTTAGATTCTTTAATACTCACTTGACTTTAAAATAATTATTATTGACAAGATATATATTTTATCTATTTATATAATAAAATTATAAATAAATTTACGAATTTAATATATAATAATTTACTTTTAAAAAATAAAATAAAATTATAAAAATGGAAGAATTCATGACATTTCAAATCTAAGTGTGTGTATATAAAAGTAGACGAGGACATGTATAGATTATATGGTTATTAATTGGATAGTCTTTCTTAGAGTTTTCCTACGAAAGAATAATAGGAACGCTTCAGCCCATTGAGAACCCACAAAGGTTTGAACTATTTTCCAATTGTCTGATCAATAATAATTCAATATTTTTTCCCTAATGCACTAATTAAAAATAGCCATTGTTCTATTTGGTTTAATTGATATCAAATTTAGAGTTGTCCAACTTGATTTAGTTGAGAGGAAATCTATAGAGAAAAACTAATCAATTTACCTAAAACTATTATGTTAAGCAAAAAAAATACATGTAAATTAATTAAATGAAATTTGATCTCTAACTTGATGAAATAATAATATTATAATAAAATAATTTTTTTTATAAAATCAAAATAAATGTGTATTAATTATAATTATAAGTATAATTAAGCTTCTTAATTACAAAAAAAAAGAAAATTTTTTTTTTATGGGTATAAAATCTCATAAACTTTCATTCTTATAGGCATGCTTTATCAATAGAAAATAGCATCACAACCCAAATAAGAAATTGACATGCATAGGGCATCCATCTTATTTTTCTTTAGATAGATAAAAGCAAGAAAAGAAATATAATATTAAAAACAATCAAAAGAAATAAAGCAAACCCATGAACAAAAATAGATGATAAGAAGAGATAAACAATAAGTGGGATTCTTTGGGCTATCTGTTACTCTCCACATTCTTTTGTCTACTTTTTTTTTTAAAAAAAGTTTTTTTCCCTCTTTTCCTTTTCTTCACCTTTCCTTTTTCCCTCTATAATTGCAGAAATTAATTATAAAAACATGTATGCTCAAAAATTTTCATGCAATAACATTATTTAACTGTAAAAAATTTAATCGATGTTAGTTTCAACTGAAATTGAAAATAAAATATCAATCGAATTTTATAATCAAGTGAATTTTATAATAATATAATTAGACATTCTTAAATTATTTATAATAAAATAGAATTAAAATTTAAATGAATATAATAAGTTATTGAGTTATTCATATAATTTTTATATTTAAAATTTTTAATGTTTAAATTAAATTAAATTCTTAAATATTCATTTTCAATAAAACTCAAATTATTCTACATCTTTTCCTCCTTTGTATATACCTATTATGTATTCTTACAGATCTCATTGTTATTTCATGTCTTTCTAACCTAAATAAAGTATTTATTATTATTATTATTATTATTATTATTTTGGAAATACAAGAGCACATCCACTAGACTTATTAAAATGCTTAACCTATGTGTTAGAATTCATAAAAGATCTGCGAAAGGATTTTAAATGAAGATAGTTACAAATTGTTTGTAATCCATTTACTCAAATCCTAATTAATGATAAAAAATAATAAGTTAGACATATCCTTGAAAATTTTTCCTACTTATTTTACAATTGAATAATTCAAATTAATATTGATATGATATATATTATTGTGTACAATTACTGATCTACACACCGAAATATAGTTTAGCGGTAAGTGTATATTCTTCTGATAAATAATTATATGATCGATTTCCCTTTCCAATACTCAAATATATATATAATCTAAAAGATTTTAAAGTTTTATTCCACTCATAGAAGAAACAATGTAATATTGAGTAAACGTTAATAACAGTTTAATTTCCACATCTATGAATTCAGAAACTGAACTATAAAAACATGTATGCTAAAAAAATTCTAACTTCAAACAGCTGCTAAATATTTCATTTCTTTGGAACCATAGAAGTTATGGCAATAACGTGGTCGTATGTTTATTACATTCCTTTCATGTGGTGGTGCTTATTGAGTTCCTTCTTCAACCCTGCTACTTGCTTGCAAAATGAGACTGATAAACTTGCTTTGTTATCCTTCAAAAATGCTATACAACAAGACCCATTTCAAGCCTTGAGTTCTTGGAATCATTCTTTGCATTACTGCAATTGGAAAGGCGTTTCTTGTAGTCGGAGGCATCCTGACAGAGTCATAGCCTTGAAACTGAACTCTCAAGGCTTGGTAGGATCACTATCATCTCATATTGGCAATCTCTCATTTCTCAGGCGCATTGATTTTCACAGTAATAGCTTTCATGGCCAAATCCCACAAGAAATTGATCGGTTGCACCGCCTAAAATTTTTAACACTCGGAAACAATTCATTCAGTGGGAATATACCAGCAAACTTGTCCTATTGCTCAAACCTTGTGTTTCTTAATCTCACTGACAACAAGGTCCACGGGAATATTCCTTCTGAGTTGGGATCTTTATCAAAGCTTAAAGCTTTAGAATTGAGTCGAAATAACCTCACAGGAAGAATTCCTCCTTCCACTGGGAATCTCTCATCTCTTCAGGTAATCACTTTGGAGAGAAATGGTTTGCAAGGAAAGATTCCAGAAGAAATCTCTCAACTTGGGAACTTGGAATATTTGCTATTTTATGAAAATAATCTAAGTGGTGAGATTCCTTCTGGCCTTTATAACATTTCTAGCATTTACACTTTTGAAATAGATTTCAACCGATTTCATGGCAGTATTCCCTCTGACATAGGCCTTACCCTTCCCAATTTAAAATACCTTATACTCGCATCTAATAGGTTTACTGGATCTATCCCAATTTCATTGTCAAATGCTTCACTTAAAGCAATTGTTTTTGCCGAAAATTACTTCACTGGGATGATTCCAAAAGATCTTGGAAAGCTACCATATCTTGATCTAATAGAATTGTCCTATAATCAACTGGAAGATGACTTAAGTTTCATTTCTTCTCTAATTAATTGCTCCAATTTAAATAATATTGGTGTAGCATCTAATTTTCTCAAAGGCTCCATACCCATATCTATAGCCAATCTCTCCAAACAATTGCACTATATATCTCTATCATCCAATCAGTTGCAGGGTACCATTCCCATGGGCGTTAATAACCTTGTCAATCTGAGATCTGTTTATTTGTTTGAGAATCATCTCACTGGTACTATTGATCATATTAATTTTGAGAAATTTCACAAGTTGGAAGTGTTGATTTTGGAAAATAACAAATTCACAGGAACCATACCATCTTCAATTGGTAATTTATCTATGTTAAGTAAATTCAGCTTAGCATTCAACAATCTACATGGAAAAATATCTCCCAGTCTTGGTAATTGTCATAATTTGATCTATTTAGATCTCTCACATAATAGTCTCAGTGGTTCAATACCTATACAGGTCATCAGCCTATCCTCTCTTACAATTTCCCTAAATTTGTCTGGTAATGCACTTACTGGACCTATTCCTTCACAAGTTGGTTTTCTGCAAAATCTTGTCCAATTGGATTTATCTCACAATAAATTATCAGGCATGATTCCAAACTCTATTGTCAAGTGTTCGAGTTTGGAGCAGCTTCAACTAGAAGGGAATTCATTTCAAGGGGAAATACCTCATGCTTTTAGTGCTTTACAAGGTCTAAGAGAGTTGGATCTTTCGCGCAACAATTTCTCAGGACAAATTCCAATTTATTTATCTGAGCTTAAGGGGTTGAACTATTTGAGTCTGTCTTTTAATCAACTCCAAGGGGAGGTTCCAAAACCTGGAATCTTTCTAAAAGCAAGTGAAGTTTCATTGTTGGGAAATAATGGTCTCTGTGGAGGTATTGCTGAATTGAATCTTTCTTCTTGCATCTTCCAAAAGTCCAAAAACAAACTCTCCTTTGCACTAAAAGTAATAGTCCCGGTGGCTGTTGTTGCAACATTTTTCTCTCTGTTGGCTTGCTTCTTAATTTTCAGGCATAGGAAAAGAATGCTTAGAAAAAAGGATGTGTCCAAATCATCATTTGAGCACCAGTTTTTGAGAATATCCTATGGAGAACTCTTCAAAGCCATGAATGGATTCTCTATCGAGAATGTAATTGGTGTTGGTAGCTATGGCTCTGTCTACAAAGGATTTCTGGAGCAAGAAGGGATAGAAGTGGCAGTGAAAGTACTGAACTTGCAACAAAGAGGAGCTTCAACTAGTTTCGTGTCAGAATGTCAAGCTCTTAGACGAATTAGGCACCGAAATCTTCTGAAGTTACTGAGTGTCTGTTCAAGCATAGACTATGAAGGCAACGATTTCAAAGCTCTGATATATGAATTCATGTATAATGGGAGCTTGGAGAAATGGTTACATGCTCACGATGCAAGAGAAGATGGACAAATAGGAGAATCAAGAAATTTGAAATTAATAGATAGACTAAACATTTCTATTGATATTGCAACTGCAATAGAGTATCTTCACAATGGTACCTCAACAACAATCATACATGGTGATCTAAAGCAAAGTAATGTTCTTTTGGATGAGGATATGAATGCCCATATTGGAGATTTTGGCTTGGCTAAGATTGTTTCAACAATTTCTGGTGAGGCTGTACAGTATCGTAGCAGTTCTATTGCAGTTAAGGGGTCTATTGGTTATGTTGCTCCAGGTATGAGTCATTTTCTATGTTAAGATGAACCATATGAAAAAAGTAATATTTCAGGTTTTCAAAGAGAATACCTCAATGTTAAACTTCTCTTGAAAAAAAAAATTGCAAGAAAATGCATATAGCAACTAATATTACCATATAGGAAACTTTTATGCAATATTTGTACAATTGATAAATTTCATTTTATTTGTTTCTGAATTATTTATATTAGCCTCCACTTAGCTGTTCTTTCTTGTATTTATCACACAATGTTGTTATTGTTTTCTCTTCCCTCAAAACCATCAGCAACGGCCAAATCTTCTATAAGCTTTTAGCTTAATTCAGGCAAATTTATGCCTATCAGGAATTCATATTCCTCAAAACCATAGTGAGTTTTCAATTTTTTTTTTATCCCTTTCTACGTATTTTTCCCACTAGAGATACGTATACACTATATTACTGACAATGTCTTATGCTGTTTATGATTGTATCTATTTGCAGAGTATGGCATGGGTGACCTTGTTTCTACAGAAGGAGATGTATATAGTTATGGGATACTATTATTAGAGATATTTACAGGAAAAAAACCAACTGATGACTCTTTTAGAGATGATCTAAACCTTCATGCTTTTGTTCTGAGATCTTTGCCTCATGGAGTGATGGACATTATAGATCAAAGAATTCTATCTGAAAATGGAAGAGAGAGCTTCAAAGAAATTATCCATTCTGTGCTAAGAATTGGAGTTGCATGTTCAATGCAACAACCAATAGAAAGAATGATGATAGGAGATGTAACAAGAGAATTATTGAAGATCAAGGATGTCTATGTTAAGGGAAAGGCCAAAGCAAGAGGAAGGAATGCTTATCAGATAGGAGGTCCAAGCAACTCTCACTTGTAATAGTTTAACTTTGCAAATAAAAGAACTACGTGACTGAAAGTCGAGTTGCGAAGTACACGTTAAACAAATTTTACTTTTAGTAATTTTCATCATAATGCTGCCTAAATGTTATGGCTTTTATCTTCATCAATTTCAATAGATTTTTTTTTTTTAATTTCAAAAAGATTGGTATTGTTTAATTCATAATTATTATTTTGAGATGGGGTACTTTAATTTATACTCGGAAGTGGTGATGCCACTTGATGCAATAGAACAACAAAAATCTAAGACATCAATGATTGTATGCATCTTTCAATTAACTGAAACAAAACCATCCTAAATCTATTCTTAATGTAGATTTCATCTTTCTTATTTCATAATGGGTTTTTCTACGGTATGATGGAAAAAAAATGTATACTTTACTTCATAAGCATACCATCTTAACGGAGGTAAAAAGACAAAAAATGACCATCAAGATTTTTTTTTTTTTTTTTCTGAAACCTGAAAAGTACAGACAAGCTAAAAAGAAGGGAGAGTTAGTGTCCGACACGTATTCGATACCGACATGTCCTCAACACTTGTCCGACATACATTCAACAATTTTTGACTCATTGACTAATTCGACACGTGAATTTAACGATATTTTACACAGTCAAATGTCAATTTTATAAATATGAATGATAATATATAATGTATATATTAAAAATATTATTTAATGTTTAAATGTATTCCAACGTATCTAAATTTAAATTTTTTAAGAATTAACATGTAGAAATATTATATGGTGTCGTATCGTATATCGCATGTCGGTGTCAATGATTCATAGCTTGGATGAGCATAACCTACATCTATTATATAAAGAACGAAATATGTGAAGGATTAATGGTTTTTATTTGTGTATATTGTCGAATTACATAGGCAGTATATAAAAGCCCTTTACAGATTAGAATAGCCTTTAGATAAACTTATATACAAGATATACCTTAGTTAAAATATACACAAAAAAAAAAAAAAATTGATTTTAACTATTTATAACAAGGAGTTCAATAGATAAAAATATCTTATTATCCTTTCATACTCCCCTGCAAGATGGTGTTCCCATTTTAAGCCTCATCTCAGCAAGCTGATACTTAGTTTGAGCTTTTGTAAGAACTTCTGCAAGTTGATCTTTGCTTTCCATATGCTGAATTCGTAGCTGTCCATTCTGAACTTGCTCCCTCACAAAATGATAATCTAATGATAGATACTTCATTCAGGAATGAAAAACTAAATTGGAACAATAATACATGTTCCAATATTATCACAATGGATAATCAGTATGTTTGATAAGGAAATGTGTAGCTCATAAAGTAATAAGAGAACTCAATTCAATTATGTTGTTGTTGCTGCAACCGCCCTATATTCAGCTTCCGTCGACGATCTTGCAACTGTTCGTTGCTCTCTGGATATCCTTGACATAGGATTCTTGCCAAGATATACTATATAAGCTGATGTGGAGTGAAAATTATCTTTATCTCCCGCCCAATCTGCGTCTAAAAAAGAAGTTAGCTGAGGACAATTATATTTTTGTAAGTAAAGACCATGGTAATTGGTTCCTTTCAAGTATCGAAGTAACCTCTTAACAACTTGCCAATGAACTTCAGTTGGTTTGTGCACTACAAAACCAATGACTGGACAGGTAAACGACAAGTATTGTAAAGAACCAATAATACTGCGATGTACCTTTGCATCATCCAATTTACTGCCATTTTTAAAACAAGCTTGGTACTAGAAGCAATGGGAGTATCAACCAGTTTAGCATTTGTCATGTGTGTCCTTATGAGTAAATCCATGATGTATTTATGTTGACTTAGGAAGAGACCATTATGAGTTGGAACAACCTCAATTCCCAAAAAAAAATGATAATGGACCAAGATCCTTAAGATAAAATTTTATAGACAAAGCCTTGATAAAATGATTCATGTTAGCACTATTATTACCTGTCAATACTAAGTCATCCACATAGACTAGGAAATACATGATTGCTTCATTCATAGAGTAAATAAATAGTGATGCATCTGCTCTAAAGTTATGAAAGCCAAAAGAGAGTAAAAACACTTTTAATTCTAAGTACCAAGCATGGGGTGCTTGTTTGAGGCCATATAGTGACTCTCGCAACCTACGAACATGAGTGGAATTATTAAAATCAATAAAGTTAGGAGGTTGAATCATAAATACCTCTTCTTTTAGTATGTCATGTAGGAACGCATTGTTGACATCTAACTGTCAAATGGACCATTGATTTGAAAGTGCAATTGTCAACACAACACGTATTGTAGTCGGTTTCACCACCAGACTGAAGTTTTCCATATAATCTAAACTAGATCTCTAATGAAAACCTTTTCCTACAAGGCGAGCTTTATAGTGAGCTATTGTACCATCTGAATTTCTTTTTATTCTAAAAATCTACTTGCAACCTATAGCAGATTTATTTAGAGGTAGAGGCACAATATCCCAAGTACCATTACGAACCAAAGCATTAAACTCTTCAGAAATGTAAAAGATATAGCAGAAAATTGAATACCTTCATTGATACAGAATTACAACATTTATACATGAGAGATTACAATATTCAATTGTTTAGATCCTAAAAATAAGGAGCTGATTGCTAGCTACATTACAAATATGGAAAGTTACAGCCAATATACATGTGAATAGAATCACTAGCATTAATATAGAGAATATACAGCTAACATTTCCTAACACTCCCCCTCAAGTTGGAGAGTGGATATTTTGCACTCCCAACTTGCGTATCATTGGAAGAAAGATATCCTTTCCCAAAGGCTTGGTAAAAACATCAGCAAGCTGATGAGTAGAATTAACATACCTCATAACCACAGAACCATCTAAAATTCTGCCTCTAATGAAATGATAATCCATCTAGATGTGTCTAGTTCGCTCATGGAATACAGGATTAGCTGCAATATGTAGAGCAGCCTTGTTATCACAAAATAGTGAGGCTGGTTCACGAAGTAATAGACCCAAGTCTTTAAGCAAACACCGTAACCAAGTTAGCTCACAACATGTGCCTGTCATGGCACGATATTCTGCCTCTGCTGATGATAAGGAAAGTGTTTTCTAGCGCTTCAATTTCTAGTAAATCAATGAAGGTCCAAGAAAAACACAATAACCAGTGGTGGACCTTCTAGTTATAGGACAACCTGCCCAATCCGAGTCACAATACGCTCTGAGTTTCAAATCATTAACAGAGGAGAAAAATAAACCTTGTCCAAAAGCACCTTTGAGATAATGCACAATTCTTAATGTTGCATCCCAATGAAACTTCCTAGGTTGATTCATGAATCTGCTCAATACTGCATAGGTAATGTCAGGACAAGACACAGTTAAATAGATAAGCCTGCCAATCAATCTCTTGTATTTCCCTGAATCTTTGAGTAAATCACTTTTATCAGACAATTTGAGACCTTTATCCATGGGAGTGTCGATCGAGGCCGCTCCTAATAACCCTGTATCTTCAATAATTTATAGAGCATGTTTGTGTTGAAAAACAAAAATCCCACGTTTAGAAGCAGAAACCTCAATACCAAGAAAGTACTTCAGTTTTTCAAGATCTTTAAGACGAAATTGACTATGCAAGAACATCTTGAGAGAATCAATAGCCTTCTGATCATTCCCGGTAATCAATATATCATCAATATAAATCAAAAGAACAGTAGATGAGTTTCCATGCTTTCTAGTAAATAATGAATAATCAGCTTTAGATTGCACATACCCAATTGATCGGATAGCATCAGAAAACTTCTCAAACCACTTCCGTGAGGCTTGCTTCAAACCGTATAGGGACTTATGTAAACAGCAGACTAGATGCTCCTCCCCCTGTCGCCGAAGACCTAGTGGAGGGGACATATAAATCTCTTCAGACAAATCCCCATGAAGGAAAGCGTTGTTGACATCCAATTGATGCATCTGCCACCCTCTAGCAGCAACCAAAGCCAACAAACACCTGACAGTAATTATCTTAGTAGTAGGAGAAAAAGTGTCTTGATAATCCACACCTTCCAACTGAGTGAAGCCCTTAGCAACCAAACGGGCTTTATACCTCTCAATTGAACCGTCTACCTTATGCTTTACTTTATAGACCCAACGACAACTAATTGGAATTTTACCAGCAGGAAGAGTGGTTAATGTCCATTTGCCACTATCTTGTAAGACTTGTAATTCAGAATGCATTGTCGCTTGCCACTCAGGATGCAGAGTTGCCTCAGAGTAAGAGCTAGGCTCGGTACCTTGTGCAAGTTGAGCCAGAAAGCCTTGATGGCTCGGCAACCATTGATGATATGAGAGAAAAGAAGCCATTGGATACCGAGTCCCTTTGTTCGAACCAGGCAACAAAGAAGACGACTGATCAGAGTCAACATTATTACATATGTAATCACTATACCGGATTGGTAAGACGGAAGAACGACTGGAGCGATGGAGAGGAGGTTGTGTAAGGGCAACAAATTCAGGTATGGAATTGGGGATAACGGGGTTGGTTAAAAGAGGTGAAGAAGGAGGAGAGAGAGTATGGTTAGGTTTAGATGTCTGAGGAGGGTTGGCCGGATTTGTAAATGGTGGGTTCATTGGTGGAGAATAGGTAGATGGCAGATCGGATTGTAAAGGTTGCGGGTTAGAATTTTGGGTAGGTGGGAGGGGTGGACAACGAACATAGAATCGAGGTAGTGATCAAAAATTTGGATGGGTGGGAGGTGGTGGACGTGGTGGGTGTATGCTGTGTGATGAAGAAAAAGGTACGTTTTGTGTGTTTGGAATTGAAGGAGAAGAAGAATATGTGATGGAGAAAGTGGGCTCAAGAGAAAAGTCAGTTGGGGTAACAAGAGGAAGTGGCTAGTTTCCTAGCCTAACAAGGTGCTTGGTTGTTTAGAAGAATAAGGAAAAATATTTTCATGGAATTTGACATCTTGGCTAGCGAAAATTTTTCGAGTGGAAAAATCATATAATTCATAAGCTTTTTGTCCAATTGGGTAACCAATGAACATAGATGGAATTGCCCGAGAATCAAATTTGTGAGTAGGATGAACATTAGTAGCATAAGTTAAGCATCCAAACACTAGAAGATGGGAAAAAGAAAGAGGTTTGGAATAGAGAAGTTCAAATGGAGTTTTGTAAGAAAGTATCGGAGAAGGGAGACGATTTATGATATGAACCGCTGTGGGTGCACATTTCTCCCCAGAATTGAGGAGTGAGGTTGGCTTGAAAGTTGAGAGCTCATACCACTTGAAGAATATGACGATGCTTGCATTCTACCACCACATTTTGTTGGGGCGTGTAAATACAAGAATGTTGAAAAATGACTTCATTATCATGAAAAAAATGATTGAAGGGACATGAACTCACTACCATTGTCACTATGAAAAATTTTAATACGAGAGTCGAACTGAATGAGAGCATAGTTAAAAAAACATTTCAATAATAATTGTGCTTCATTTTTATGGCTCATTAAAAAAAATCCAAGTGAAAAGAGTATAATCATCGACAATTGTAAGAAAATGGTAAGCTCTAGAAAGAGAAGAGTAACAATATTGACCCCATATATCACAATGAATCATTTTGAAAAGTCGAATAGAAGAAATTGAACTAGTACTGAAAGGCAAACGACTTTATTTTGCTAAAGGACATATATTACATTCATTATTAGACTGAATAGAAAAGTTCAAAAAATGCTTAGCAATAAAACTTAAACAAGAAGATGAAACATGTCCAAGGCGATTGTGCCAGAGGTCGAAAGAGGTACTGGTTATGATGTTGCAAGCAAGTTGTATGGTGGATGAGAAATGGTTCTTTTGGGGTTTTGTCGTCGCCAATGCCATCAAGTAGTACAATCCATTACATCGTTTACCCAAACCAATCGTCTTCCTCGTAGATAGATCTTGCAAGATACACCAATAGGGAAAAAATTGGTATTGAACATCCTAAACCTTTCGTCAAATGACTTATTGACAATAGATCCACTTTGAATTTTGGTATAGATAACACATCATGTAGATAAAAAAGATTACCAAGAGGAAAAGATCATTTAGCAACAATGTCAACCTTATCTCCATTAGGTAATAAAATTGGTGTTAATGAGCAATTTTTAGTAGAATTCAATAAGGGAGATGAAGTAATATGATCCGTTGTCCCACTGTCAATGACCCAGTAGCGGGAAACAGCTTTAGACAAACCTGGTTTTGTGACTGCATTTGCACTTGGGCGTGCATTCAGATTGGACTTTTGGATCTGTTCATTCACATAAGCCATAAACTTATCAAACTGGGCCTCTGACATTGCTGCATTCGGCCCAACTTCTTCTTTCACTATCTTTGAAATGTGATTTGCTAAAGGGACTCTTGTTCTATTCTGTTGGCTCTCAAAATTCACACCAAAATTATGTTTAATTTTTGGATGACCAGGTGGATAGCCGATGATGTCATAACAAGTCTGAACCCAGTGCCCCGGATTTCCACAGTGTGTGCATTGTGGCCTTCCTCTACCTGCATTGCGACGTGGAGGATAGCTACATTGTGTTGTTTGCCGATCTGACCTTTCTCCCCTTCCTATATTTGAATTAGGTCTCAGGTTATGTCTCACCGCCATTGTTGCATTTGAATTCGAATCAATTGAATGAGGAGCACTGAGGGATCGTTGTTTTTCTTCTTGAGAGATGGTGGAATAAGCTTGACGCACTTTTGGTAAAGGATTCATCAGAAGAATTTGGCCACGAATTTTAGTGTAAGTCTCATTTAATCCCATCAAGAATTGCATAAGCTTTTGTTGTTCTGATTGTGAAATTTCATAGGAAGCCAACTCGTCCCAAAAACTCTTTAGTTTGGTATAATAGGCTGAAACTGATTGTTGTTCTTTTCGAAAACAAGCTATTTCTCGCTGTATCGCAAATTGCCTTGAGAGAAACTCTCAAAAAGATCTTCCCATACTTCTTGAGCAGTAGGATATTACATGATACTATCTGCAATTTCCGAATTGACAATATTGAGGAGCTAGAAGTGAACCATGTCATTACATCGCGACCAAGTCGCATAACCTTCTGGATCAGATGTTGCTGAGGGAGCTTGAATAGAGCCATCAATGAATCCGAGTATATTTTTGGAGTTTAAGGCTAAGGTCATGGCTCTTTTCTAACCCGAATAGTTATCTCCATTTAAAGATTTAGAGATTAGGATCAATCCCGGATGATCCGAGTGATGAGTGAAGAATGGATTTGAGATTTCAGATTTTGATGAATCTGATGTTCTAGCGATGGCAGATGATTTGCCGGACTTTGGTGATGATGGTGGATTTTCATTATTGTTGGGCATGATGACTGAAACAGAGTAGTCAGGATATTATTCCTGCTCTGATACCATGTAAAAGATACAGCAGAAAATTGAATACCTTCATTGATACAGAATTACAACATTTATACATGAGAGATTACAAGATTCAATTGTTTAGATCCTACAAATAAGGAGTTGATTGCTAGCTACATTACAAATATGGAAAGTTACAGCCAAGATACATGTGAATAAAATCACCAACATTAATATAAAGAATATACAGCTAAGATTTCCTAACAAGAAAGAGAAGCTTGCCAATTATAGTCTTGAAGAGCTTGTGATACACAGGTTGGTTCAGGTGATGATGATAGGGGGTGTTTGACGGTGTGATAAAGTTCTTTTGGTTTGTATTATGTTGTTTTGTGATTAGGTGACCATTGTATGGGTATAGATAGGTTGATTTTGTAGATGATCGGAATTTAGTATGACAGATTGTGGAGAATTGGATAAGGAAACAGATTGTGCATTTTCATTGGGAAGAGAAGTTGAATTTTCATCTTGAAGAGTGGTTGTTGAAGTTGACAAATTTGGGACATTAGAGCTAGAAGAAGATGTTGGTATTTTGTCAGAATTATGAGAGGATGTTGATGAGGCCACGTTGAATTCTGTTTCGGTAGAGTGTAGCTGCTGAGTTTGTTTACTGATATTTGATCCATGAACAATAGGAACAGACTCATGAGATATAGAATTGAAGACCCAATTGGAAGTAGTTACCCCAGGAAGTGTGGTATTTTGACCTTGATAGGGAAAACTAGACTCACGAAACACTACATGTCGAGAAATGAAGATTTTCCACTCGAATAATTAAAACAAATATATGCACTTTGGTTTGGTGAGTATACAAGGAAGACACAAGTTACATATTTAAGGTCTAGTTTGTGTCAGGTGTATGGTCTTAACTAAGGATAGCAAAGACACCCAAAAGTTCGTAATTTGTTGTAATTAGGAGTTACATTGAATAACTTTTGGTATGGAGAAATATCAGATAGGGTAGAAGTGGGAAGTCTATTTACTAAGTAACAAGCAGTTTGAAAAGCGTAACTCCAAAATTGTAAAATAAGTGAAGATTGATGGAGAAGTGTCAAACCAGTCTCAACTAGGTGTTTATGCTTGCGTTCAGCAATGTCATTGTATTGTGGGGTATATGGAGGTGTCATGAGATGGGATATACCTTTATTTTTTAGATAATGTTTTAATTTGAGATACTCACCACCACCATCAGAATATAAACGAGTGATTTTGTGATTAAATAACTTTTCAACAGTGGTTTGAAATTTTGGAAAAATGACTGAAACTTCTAATTTATTTTTAAGGTATACCTAGAAAACTGATCAACACAACATTGAAACGAGAATTGTCAGCATATGTGATTGGAGAGGGACAACAGACATTTGTGCAAATTAAATCTAATGGGCCATGACTAGTCAAAGATGACATTCCAAATGGTAACTTATGAACTTTATTGCACTAACACGAATTATAAACTCATAACTTGGATGGAACATAAAAAGAACATAATGAAGCTAATTTATTCAATACTTTAGACGATGGATGAACCAGATGATTATGGCATTGAACAATGAACGAAAAATCAATAGCAAGAGCAACAGGCAACATATTTTTGGAAGAACATAGTGGCCACTCATATACTCCATCATTATTCTGACCTTGTAGCATGACCATCCCCGAGCAAATGTCCTTTACCAAAAAATGAAATGGAAGAAATTCTAGTGAGACATTATTAGTGGCACAAAATTGAGAAACAGAAGTTAAATTTTTAAGCAGAGAAAGGACACAAAGAACATCAGACAATTGAAAATTAAAAACTTTGTTAGATATAGAAGCATTTCCTGTATGAGTGACATTAAGACCAGAACCATCACCAATTAAGACCTCATCAGGACCTTCATACTCAGAATAGTTGTAATAATTTGATTGAGTTGGATCTCTGACATAACAGTCTCAATGGTTCCATACCCAAACAGGTTATCAACCTTACCTCCCTCTCCATTTCTCTTAATTTAGCTGCTAATGCACTTACTGGTCCTATTCCATCAGAAGTTGGTTTGCTACAGAATTTAGTGCAGCTGGACTTATCTGATAATAGATTATCAGGTATGATTCCAAGCACTATTGGCAAATGCTTACGTTTAGAAATGCTTCTCCTAGAAGGAACTTTATTTGAAGGAGAGATTCTTGATGTTCCAAGTGCTTTACGAGGTTTACAAGAGCTGGATATTTCGCGCAATAACTTTTCAGGGCGAATACCAGATTCTATATCTAAGTTAGACGGAATGAACCATTTGAATTTGTCTTATAACCAACTCGAAGGCGAGGTTCCAAAACATGGAATCTTTATAAATGCAAGTGCAGTTTCGTTGTAGGGAAACAATGATCTTTGTGGAGGCATACCGAATTGAAGCTTCCTTCCTTCCTGTCGCTCTTCAAACTCTAAGAAGAATAATCTCTCCATTGTATTGGTAGTAATTATCCTTGTAATTGTTATTGCGATTTTTTTGCTTTGTTGTTGAGTTTCTTAATTTTTTTGGCGCCATAGGAAAAGAATGCCTACGAAAAAGAAAACTTCCATGCCATCATTCAAGCACCAATTTCTCAGAATATCCTATGCAGAGCTCTTCAAAGCCACTATGGCTTCTCTAAGGCCAATATAATTGGTGTTGGTAGTTATGGCTCTGTTTAAAGAGGAATTCTTGAGCAAGTAGAGATAGAAGTGGCAATAAAAGTTATAAACCTGCAAAAAAGAGGAGCTTCAAGTAGTTTTATTTCAGAATGTCAAGCACCTGGAAGCATTAGGCACCGAAATCTTTTGAAGCTAGCATGGACTTTGAAGGCAATGATTTCAAAGCTCTTATATATGAATTCATGGCCAATGGAAGCTTGGAGAAATGGTTGCATGTTCATGGACAAGAAAGAAAGTCGACAAATCTAGAACTATTACACAGGTTAAACATTGCTGTTGATATTGCTTTTGCAATTGAGTATCTCCACCATGGCAACTCATCAACAATTATACATGGTGATTTAAAACCAAGTAATGTTCTTTTGGATGAAAAGATGACTGCCCATATTGGAGATTTTGGCTTAGCTAAGATTATCTCAACAATTTCAGGTGAGGCCATGCAATTTCCGAGAACTTCTTTTGCTTTTAAAGGATCTATTGGCTATGCTGTTCCTGGTAAGCATTTCATTTCTTCAATTTGGTTATTTTTTCTTCCTTTTTTTTCAAATAAAAAAAAAATAAAAAAAAAAAAACTGAGAGGTAAGGATTTTATTACTATTAATAAATGACAACTGAATTATTTGCAGAGTATGGTATGGGTGAACCGGTTTCAACCGAAGGAGATGTGTATAGTTATGAGATTTTATTGCTAGAAATGTTCACAAGAAAGAAACCAACGGATGATTATTTTAAAGACGAGCGAAATCTTCATACTTTTGTTGAGAGATCTTTACCTTATAAAGTGATAGAAATTGTGGATTCAAGTATTTTATCTGAAGATGCAAGAGGGAGTTTTAAGGAGTACTGTGTTATCTCTATACTGAGAATTGGAGTTGCATGCTCTTTGGAACTCCCAGCAGAAAGAATTAAAATGAAAGATGTTATTAGTGAACTAGAAAAGATAAAGGCCATTTATGAAGAGGGTGAGATGGAACAAAACCAAGGGAATACTTTGATTTTTAAAAAATATGAAGATAATTACGATTTTCTCATTTTAAAATAATTTATTACACTAACTTTATCTGATCTTTCAAAAATATTTTTTTAAAAAGATACTAACGTTCTTTTTATAAATATCATAATATATTACTAAACCTTTCATTTAATTTTATTGTTAGTCAATTCTAAAATAATCAATAATAAAAGTAAAAAGATAAAAATATATTTGCCTTTTATTTTTAATTAATTACATCCTATTTTTACTTTAAAATTTTTTTTTAGGATTAAAAAATATATTTTTATATTTTTTGATAACTTTTAAAATAAAATAAATAAAAATATTTTTTTTATTTTTTATTTTTAAATTTATCAAAAAATATGAGAATAAATTTTTTAACCCTAAAAAATATTTTTTTAAAAGTAAAAATAGAATGTAATTAATTAAAAATAAATTAATTAAAAATAAAGAAAATAATATTTTTATTTTTTTACAGTCTTTGTTGACTAATTTAAAATTGACTAACTGTAAAATTAAATGAAATGATATATTAGTATAACGAACATTCATTTGTATGTAATAAATAATAGGAACTAAAATGCCTGGAATTTGTAACTTAGAGCATAAGTCACCACTATAAATTTTATGCAGTGTTTTAATTTAAGGAAAGGATGAGTTGCTATCAGAATTTTAATTCTTTGTATTTTTATATTATAAAATAATTAGTAATAATACTGAAATGGAGTATCCAAAATGATAAAATAAATCCTTTAAAAGCATATATTAAGGTTAGTATACATCATATGCAATGAGTTTCAATTAGAGGTTGAAAAGTTGCAAGTGAGAGTATCATTGGGCTTAGATAGAGGTTCCAAACCGGCCCATCCTAGTCACAGCCCTAGAAACGAAGCATCACCCGATTCACAGGTGCGACGAGGAGCACCAAACGACACCTTCCTAATATAAACAACCCGCTCTTGGTGTCTGTCTTCATTTTTCAGAGCCGGAGATTATATAAAAAGAAACTACCCCCGATGGCGTTGAACAACGGTCTCAGATCTGCCTCAAAGTTACTGTCCGCTTCTGAGTCCATTTTATCGAAGTCAGGTCAATTTCCAATCTGGGCTTCTTTTTCTTTCTTCTTTTCCTTTTTAGGGGTTTTTTTTTTATTTTGTTTGTTTGATTGTTGAGAAATTTTTTTGGATTTTGTGGAATCTGGGATATTCAGGGCTCTTAATTTGAAGGGTTCCGATTCGTATTCATTTTTGGATGTGTGTTTTTGACCTTGAGATTGTGATTTTTTTAAATTTAATGGGATTTGCTGGATGTTCTATTGACGAGAAAATTGATCTTCTAATTGGTCCTTTTTAATTGATTTATTTTTATCGTAGCCATTAACGGAAATGCTTAGAAAACACTTTTGAAATTAAACTGGGTTTATTGTTATTGCAACGATCTCTGTAAATTGTCATTTAGTAGTTCCATTTTTTGGACCTTGTTTTCAGGTTTGGGATACTGACATACAGTAAGAACTTTTGTATTATAATTAAATTCTGACTCTGATGTGCTGTTCAATGCTTACATTAGAAACGAAATGTAATGATTAATTCATCTGATAGAAAGAGACAATGGTGCACCCATTTCACATTTGAATTCAGCTTAATGATTAAGAGGAGGTATACTGCTTTTAAATGTCAATGTTGTCCTGCTATTGTTCCCTGGATGGATGACAACAAACTCCTAAATGTCAATATTTCAATGAAAATTATTGCTGCTATCAATGCTTCTAAACTCATTTTGACCAATTTCCTGTCATAATCAAGAAAACTCTTAACTGTTTGCTGCTGGAAAAATTATTGCTAGCTTGTTCCTTTATTTCTGTCAATAGAACATCAAAATCTTGTTTGTGAACCTCAGCATGCAACTGCTATTCAATTTAGAAATCTTAAACCCTTTCCTCTTTAAGTTCTGATGCTGTAGCAGCACACTCATGCAGACCTACACTACATGGAATCATTGAACATGCTTTTTCCTAAAAGTCTTTATAGAAAATTGTAAATGGAATTGATTTGACATTATAAGTTAATGATTGTATGTTAGCACGTTTACATTTCTTTTGCCTCTGTGACTAAACTTGAATGCATCTAGATTGTGTGATCACATCCTTGTGCATTACTGGACTAGTGCACTTACGCTGAGATTGACACCCCTCCACATGTATATTTTGACTTTATGATTCTATGTAGGTTAGAATTACAAATCTCAATTATGCAAAATTACGTTATGTAACAAATGTCATTACATTCTCTGTTTTTTTTTCTCTCATTTTAATGGTATAATGGTGGAGAGTTATCCAGAAGGAGTACTCATGGAAATTAATATGTGCCACTGCATTATGGTACCATTATTTTATGTAGTTTAGCAGTGACTTGAATGATGTTAATCTTCCAGTTGGTTTGGTGAGCTTCTTCATTAGGTAGTTCAAGATATTATTAATGGACAGAACTGTATATTGTAATTTACATGGAAATGCAGGGTAATAAATTATAATGATCTCTATTGGAGTGTCTTTGAGTAATCTCCATTTCCAAAAGATAGAGACCACTGGATTAGGGGTTTCTATTTTTCTATCTGCAGGATGTAGAAGGTTTTGCAGATTCTTTGGATCATATATTGTGAACTTGTAGATGAGCCTCTCTCTGTAAATACTTTCAGGACCCCTTGTGAAATTTTATTACAAGTCTCACTGTGCCAAAAAAAAAATGGTGTTTGCACTCCATTGCATGTGTAGAACTGGATTTTATCTGAATGATTGTGTTTTCTGAATATGGAGGATCATATTTCTGCACTTCTTATATGATCTGTGCATCCTGCTGGATGTATTTTGAACATAGCTAGCAATTATTCAGCTGTCTAACGACATGTCTGTCCACCGCAAATTTCCATCTGCTTAAAAACTTAAACTGATGTTATCATGGCTGATTATTTCTTAGTTTTGACAAGAAAGGATCTTTAAGAACTTAATTGTGTTGTAGCATAATGTCATTGTTCCTGCTTAGCATGCTTACATTAGATGATGCACCACTGAATATTTTAGTTTTTGAATGATAGTTCTTGTAGCACTATTATATGCATATCACTAGAATTACTTGTCATCCCTTTTTAGATTTATGCTTGTGCATTTTTTATGAATCGCTTTCTAAGCCTAAGGATCTTTTTGTTAAAATACTTCAACTAAGTTGGGGTATAATTTGCGATTTGCACGCCAGCATCTTACACTCTATAGTTCACCTTTTTTTTTTATTAGGTTGTGTAACTATTAACATTTCTCAAATGGAAATCATGTCTTCAAAGGGCCAGGGTTTTCATTTGGGTATAGATTATTCAAAAACAAGTTTAGCATGGTTTAATTGTTGATTGATGGCAGGATTTAGAAAGGTGGAGCTAGAAACCCGGTTCCAATGTAGATTCTCGTTGTAATTATGGCCTAATGTTTCTTGAAGTTGGTTCTGAATGCCTTTTAGCAATGCTGAAATTTCCCATTAGAAATTAACCTTATCTTTTTTTTTTTTTTTTGGTCTTTTTAATTGAGAACAAACCCAACTAGATTAGGGTTAAGGCTTTGTTGAGTTGAGGTATTCTATTAAGAATGATAAATGAACCAGTTTCGGTTATGCCTTGGCAAGCCATTTTGATGGTCGGTTATATGAGAAATTCTGATTGCATTAGGCTAATCTAACATATATGGTGTCTTGTGACAGCAAACAGAGGGTTCCACTCGACAGGGGTGAAGAGGATGGGGGGAGGCCATGCACATGGCCATGATGAGCCATTCTATCTTCATGCGAAGCACATGTACAACTTGGACAGGATGAAATATCAGAAAATCAAAATGCCTCTTGCTGTCTTCTCAGCCTTCAGCATTGGTGTGATCATTCCTGTCTACGCTGTCATTTTCCAGCAGAAAAAGACAGCTTCTGGCTGAGTCATGATGCAAAGCTTTGTTGCAATAGTAGTAACGAGTTTGGAATTCATTTCTCGGTGACTGTTGGTATTCCTAAATTGGGTTGTTTTTATTATTTTTGCTGCTAGTTTTCAATGCTTAATGTTGGCAAATAGGAACTTACACTTGTTTTTTAGAATAATTTCTTACAATAACAAACCGATTCAGAATGAATCAAGGGTTCTAATACTTTGCTTTGTTGCTTAAACCTGGTTACGAGGGACCAAATCATTTTTTTTTTTTTTTTTTGCTGGTTTTGGAATTTGCTGTGCCTAGACAGGCATCATATATAGAAAATTCTGAATTACATTACCATAGGCAACTTCGGATAAAACTTTAGCACAGTATTGGTGGATGCACTAAAGGTAAACTAGTGTAGATGTGTAGAAAATGATTGGTTGATTTTTGTTTTATAATTTTCATATTATCAAACAAAAAAAGAGTTGGCACCCCTATTTTTTTTAATTAAAAAAATAAATGATTCTTCATCTTGTTGATTTAATTTGCTAATTTTTTTTACATTTATTTTATTGAATAATTAATATAAGTTGAGGGCAACCATATATATATATATATATATATATATATATATATATATATATATATATATATTAAAAGGGAAAATAGCTCTTAAAAATGTAATGGAGAATTAAGAGCATAATAGTGGTAGATTAATATATAATAAAAGAAGATTCGAGATCCGTCGGCTATTGTAATCATGTTTTTCTTATGGATAAGCTTTGGTGGAGCATCTTGAAGGCTAACTAAGGTCTATTATTGTGGGCAGCCAGGTTGGGGCTTAATCATGGTCAATTAGCAAGTGGACTATCGAATGATTTAGCGTTAAAGTGATTCTCAATAATACTCTCTGTCATATTATAAATAATTTAATTCTTTATTTCAAAAAATATATATATTTCAATAAAACTCTTTATTTTATTACTTAATTAATAAAACTATAAATTTTTATTATATAAAAAATATAAAGAGAATGAGAAAAAAAATAATTAAAAAAAAAAATTTTCTACACATTTAAAACAAGAGACAATAATACTCTAAAAAATTTTAAGAAAGAAGTCAAAAAATTAAAAGTGTTAGAATAAAAAAATTTTAAATCTCACTCCTTATTTTAGCTAAAAAGTTAAAATATGAAGGCCTTTGGACATATCCTAAGAAATATTTTTAAAATACTTTTATATAATTTATTAGTAAAACAAAAACAAAATCACCATTTCATCACACTTTCCATTTCCTAAATTGCAATTGATTTTGCGGCAGTATTACACTCTGACATCAAAAATTCTGTAAGGACTGATTTAGTATTAATAAATTTTATAAAACTTTATGAAATCTATTTATAGATTTATATTTTTCTATTTGATATAAATAAAAGTTTATTTAAATTTATAAAATTTTAATTCTATAAAATTAATTCTATATGAGTTAAATTCTTTCAAAATTGATAGTATTTGTAAATAAATTCCATTATTAATTCAAACATAAGAATTCTTTCACAATTAATTTTATAAATAAAATTTATTTAGAAAATAAATGAATTCTAAACAATATTTAAAAAGGAAAGGGATTATTATAATTCAACATTTGATTTCTTAGACAATCATTTATATTAATTTCAATATAAACAATATTGAAATTACTATTTTTATTAATTTCAATATAAAAATAAAATGGATATTAATATGTTTTACACTAGACCTATTTGTCTATAATTAGAAAAGGAAATTATGAATCAGGTTAATATTAAAACATAAACCCGACTCATGAATATATTTATTTTTATATTGGATAAAACCATAAAATATATTATAATAATTTTAACCGTAAAACATTATTTAGTTTCTAAAATTTGGTGAAATTAAAATTTGAATCTCTATATTTTCATAAAGTAATTCCTGAATTCTTGAGATTTATTTTCCTCAAAACAATTAATCATTCGTTAAAATTTTTTCAAATTTTCTGTTAAAAAATAAAAATAAAAAATAAAATAAAATAATTTATATATATGAAAAGCTCTAATCTTTTTCTCATTTCTTCTATTCATCTCTTTTTTTTCCTAATTTCTTTTCTATTCTCAAACTAATTAAATACAATCCTTAATATTTTTTTTCTCGAATTTTTCACTTTTATAATTTAATCCCAACATATTCTTCTTCTTTCCTTTCTTTTCTAGAAATTGAGACTTTTCTCTAATTATAATTTCTCTTTTTCAATTTCATAAACACCACCAATAATATTTAACCCTTCAATTTTGGAAGAACTCTCCAATATTGGAAGATTATGCTTCCAAATCGAAGTTTTATATAAAATTTTAGTTTTTCACTTGGTGATGGCGGGAACTTCTTTTTTTTTTTTTTCTTTTGCTTTTTTTTTTTTCTTTTTTTGATTTGTTGAGATTAAAGGAGTTGTGTGGGTATTATGATTTGTATATTTGTATGGAGAATGGGAGATTTAAATGTGATGATAAGAGAAAAAATTTGATATAGAATTTAATAGAACGACATGAAAAAAAATAATAAAAAATAGAATGTATTTTTATCTTTTTTATAATATTTAATAATCAAAATAAACGGAGGAATAATTTTATTAATGGAATGACGCAAAAATTATTTTCTGAAAATATTAAAATTTAAGTATTAATTTCGTTAAATTTTATAAATTAAATAATATTTTATCCTAATTTTAAAATATCAATATGTGCTTTCCCCTTGCCTTTATGCTAAGGATTGTTACAGTAAATTTTAGCTAAGATTTTCTAAAAGAAAAGAAAGCAATAGTAGGGGAAGAAATTGAGAGGGACTAAAATTAGGGTCGAGGATTGGATATGAGAAAGACAAAAAGCAGATGACCAGATTCCCCATTTATTTGCTCCTCTTGCCTTTATGCTACAAGTGGACAACTCCTAATCCACTAATAAAACGACAAGTTTATCCTCCACTTTGCTCTCGTTCATTTGAGAAGGTTCCTAATTCCTTTGAGAGAGAGAGAGAGAGAGATGAAGAATAATGGGAACAGAATCACATTGTCATATTCTCTCTCTCTCTTAACCTTTTACTTGTACTCTTCTCTTGTTGTCTTCCATTTTCTTTATAATATTTCTCTATTATTTGCCCATGACAAAATTTCTTTTCATATCCATAAATTAATAAACATTTTCTTGATAATGATATTAGCTAGAGCTGCACAACTACTTGGTCCTGTAGCTACCTACCTCTTAAACAAAAATAATAATAATAAAGAGAAGATAAAATGTATTTGTTTGTTAATTTAAAGTATTTGGAAGACCATTCATTTCTTTTTAATTTAATAATATTGGAATCGTCAATAAAATCAGGAAAATATGTAAAATTTAATTTTAAAAAAGCAGAAAAAAGCATTTGAGAGACCCATGTGCACAGAAAGTTCATTACTCCATATGAACAAACATGGCTAACAAACAACAATGGCTGCTCATAAAAAACCAAAAAAAAAAAAAACAATTGTACAATTACAAAAGAAAAGATAAATATTAACTAAAAAAAAAGCTCAAAAAAGACTGCTAAAAAGAACCCCACCTTTCAAAATGTTCAAAACAGAAAATAAAAATAAAAATAAAAAGCCTGCAAACAAAAAAGAAACTTTCAGACTAAAAATCTTGCTTAATTATAATCTTAAGCACACACAGAGACAAGAAAGTTAATTTTTACCCTTTTTATTGAGAATCATTAGGGTTTTCATCTCCACTATCACTACCTTGTTGCTGATTTTCCTGATTATGTTGCTCTAAATTCATTCCCAAACCAACTCTATTACTATGATAAGCATTAACCCCACCCAATATCCCCAAATTACTGTCTGTTACTCCTAAACCCAGTTGCTGACCTCCCATTGGTTGCTGTACTATCATTGACCCAAGTTGAACCGGGTTCATACGCCCACCTCCGGTGTAATTTACTCTCTGCATAGGACTTACTCCGGCTGCCGGAAAAGTCCACATCTGGGGTTCTGTCATAGCCGCTGAAGTGGTAGACCCACCTCCTACTGGTAACATCCAGAATGCATTACTACCATTTGTGGCTGCTGGTGCTGCTACTGCCCACATAGCTGCCGGAGTTGCAAGAATGTTTGATGGTGGTCTAATAGAACTAGTTGTTGGGTGTTCTTGATTTTCTTGTATTCCTATTCTTGCAGCTCCTCCTCTTCCTCCTCCACCAACTCCTGGCTTGGTAGAATTAGTGGTCAATGGTTCTGTGGATTCTTGTTGTGGTGGTGTTGTTTCTTTGAAAAGATCTTCTCTATATGTTTTTCTCATGTAATTCTCATCGGAAACAAGATTTTGAGGATAATTCTGGTGGTGGAATCCTAACATTGTAGTATTAGAACCAAGAATTCTACGATTTTCACCTCCATTATTGTTGTTACTATTTGCATCATAAAAAGCTAAATTGCCATGAAAAGACATAGGAGATGATTTTGATGGTGGAGCAGAGATGGTAATGCCGCTGCTTCGTAAAGATACATTTAATGTAGAGAAATTTGCAGGAATTGTACCAGTACCAGTAGCTGCAATTATTGCTGGTTCTGCTTGTTGTAAGAGCCATTCAATTGTTTCTCCATCAGATTTATGGCCTAATTCTCTTGTCAATTGGAATACTCTTGCTGCACATAAAGCCGGCATACGGATGCGCCGGCCACGGCCGTCTACCTTCGTGTGGCGATCTTTGGAAGGTCTTTTGGGTGTGGGTTTTGTAAGAGCAGCAGAATTGGAGTTCGATGGTGAGGGGTTAACACCAATTTGGGTGGAGATGGAGCCCATGAATGGGCCCTGAGCAGAAGAAGTGGTGGTGGTGGTAGCCACAGTAGACCCATCTTGTTGGGTTTCAAGAGAGACTAATTCCAGTGAATTTGCTGCTGTTGGTGTAGATTCTTGTTTTTGGCCATGGCTTTGATCTTTACTGCTAGTATTGTTTTTGGTTTGCTGGTTATTGCTCTGTGACTCCATTAATAACATCTGGGTTTTCACAATTTCAACCAAAAATTTCTTCTTTTTCTTCAGAAACAAAATGGATTTTTCACAATTTGATCCAAACCCATTTTGTTTTGCACCTCATATTTCCTTGTTCTTCAAGTCAGTGCACAAAAAGCTAAGAAAATGAAAATAAAAATAAATGGATATATAAATAAAAATAAAAAAGGAAAAATTAATAATAATAATAAGGATTTGTTTGACTACAAAGTCTTGTGATCCTCACTGCACCACTGATAGTGCGTGGGGATCTTCTATTCTTCTTTACTTGCCTGTGATTGATTGACTGTTGTCTCTGTAGTCTGTAGAGAGAGAGGGAGAGAGACTGGGCAGTAGGTGAGAGAAGAGCCAATAAAGCTTAAAGAATCAGTGTATAGCTGGGCCTGTATTATGCAACAGTATCCCGTACGGGGTCCCTCTATGAGAGAGAGGGAATGTTAATTGAACTATTTAGTAATTGGGGTTGCTGCTAACTTAATCATCAAATGCCTTTACCTTATCACACTTCCATAACAAAATCTTGGTTGGAATGGAAAAAATTCGTTAGAAATTATTCATGTGATATAATTCATTTAAATTTTAATGTAACCATAAAAAATAATAATTATAATAATATATCAATAATATATTAATTTTATAAAAAATAATAATAATAATATTATATTTAATTTAATTTAATTGACAAGATAGTTTATTTTTATTTTTTAAATAATTGGGATTCGATTTTTGGCACCAATATCCAAAAACTAATATCTAAATATATAGATTGAACGTGAGGAATACAAACTAATTTGTGAATGTAAAAGTGGAGAGTGCTGAGATTAGAGGAAATCCAATAGTCATTAAAATGGAAAGTGAAAGACGAGCAGGGTAAAAAAAATATATATATATTGGGTAGTGAAGGACGTGTTCGGGTATCCTCTTTTTTTTTTTTCTTCATTATATATATATATATATATATATATATATTTGAAAATGCATATATTACTTTTATATAATTAATATAATTTTTTAATTAATTCTTAAACTTTTTATTAATCCCCTTAAAATTAAATTTTAATAAATAATTTAATTAATCTCATCCTATAAATATATGAAAGATTAATAAAAATATACTTTTTCTGAAAAAAAAAATACACTTTTTCTGAAAAAAAAAATACAACTTGTTGAAATAAAAATCATTAAAAAATTAAGAAAAAATTAACTTATTATTTTTTTTCTTTTGTTCTCTATTAATTTTAGTCTTTCAAATAATATTAATAGATTATTTATCAAAATTCAAAAACAATATCAAGATTTTTTTTTTTTTACATTGGGAGAAATGCAAAACTGAATTTATTGTCTAAATCAGACTTATCGCTCAGTTAAATCTAATTATGAAAGAATTTCTTGTCTTATTCAATAAATGAAATGGACCTACGAATGTAATGATGAAATTATTTTTATGGGAGAAAAGAACTAATTAGACAAATAGTAATAACCCTAGTAATTTAGGAATTAAATATATTAATTTAATTTTTTAAATAAAAATTAATTCAATTCATCACTAATTAATTATTCATTTTATTAAAATCCTAACTTTGAATAAAAAAGCATATTAAAAATAATTTATTTTAGAGCTATATCTTAAGAATATAAAAAAATAGATTAGAAGTCACTTTCTACTAATATCTTATAAAATAATAAATAAAAATATATTTTAATAATGAATACATATACAATCTTAAAAATAAATTTAAGATTCTTTTTTTATACAGAAAAAATAAATAAAATAAATAATAATAATAATAATAATAATTAGTAGGCATGAAGATTTTCTCGAAGCAATAGACATAATTTCCATAATTTTTATTCATATTTCCACACTTCTTTTTCAGAAATTTATGAATGAAAGCATTACAAAGCTACGACTTTTTGGGCTTGAAATGTTGAAAGTTGAGGAAAAGGAAAGAAAAAAAAAAACATGTCAATCATAAAAAAAATTCTTTTTTTTTTTAATGCACAATCTGCTCTTCCTGTCTGGTATTGGCTTTTAGTTATTATCTTCCTTTATTTTTCTTTTATTATTAGAAAAACCATATCCAATTAATTATTGACTTTATTTTATTTTTTATTTTTCTATTATTTTTATAGGTAATGACGATTATGATGACGCCATTCAATTCCAACGACCCTTTCTTTGTCCATAGAAATAAAAAATTTCTATCTTTCTCATGTTTGTTTTGGTGTAATTATTGTCCAGTGAAACAGTAAAAAAAAAAAAAAAAAAGGGCATGTATATAGATTGTTACATTCATAATAGAGATGCAGACAAAGGCCCTTAAATGCTGGTACTATAGAATTCACCCCCAGGGTCCCCTACCCAGTTCAGTCCTCCCTACCCCACACCTGTCTCTCTCTCTCTCTCAGGTCCACATTGTAATTTACTGTGTTTTATAGAAACTTTCTCTAATTCTAACTCTTTAGTCTCGAGTCAACACTCAATTTTTTAGAAATTCATTCATTGTTTGATACACATTTTACTTATCCTTACCCCCATATTACATAAAGGTCTTTTTTCTTTTTAGTTTCTTTGTTTCTGTTAAAAGTATTTTCCAATCAATTTATTTGTTTATTAATATTCAAATTTCAAATGATGTCACTTCCTTTTTTAGTATTGGAAAAGTATGTTGCTGCTTTATTTCTTATTCATTCATGAATTTGATAATTTTTCTTTTTAAATTTAATTTAATTTAATTTTTCAATTTTAAATTATATGGGGTAGAAATAATATTGAAAATAATATTTTTTTATTAATATAATTTTTATATTTTTTAAAAAAAGATATTAAGCCTAATTCGAATAAGTTTAATTTTTATTTACTATATTATTACTGAGGTTAAAATTTAAAATTTAAAATATTGATATATATAAGGCAGTTGAATAGCAGTATACATTAAAGGACGTCCAATACTAGAAGGATTAGGTGAGTGGGGAAACTGAGCTTTAGTAGGACAAGCAACGTAGCCATAATGGTGTACATTCAAGGCAGAAGCTAAGACAGCTCAGCCAAGCATCGAATCGACTGTGACAGCTTATCCCACCACAACCCCACTTCTCATTTCAATTTTCTTTTTCTTTTTCTTTTATTTGTTTTTTTCTTTAAATTTTTTTTAAACTAATTAATCAAATATATATAGGGGTTTTAAATTGCTCTCAAAGGATTTTTTTTTTTTTTCATATCACACTTATTTTTTTTTATCACATATTTATTCAAAAAAAAAAATTTAATGAATAAATATTTTTTCCCACCCAAACTATGCTTTAGATGTGATTAATCATATATTATTATAAATTATTACTTTATTTCTATATGAGAATAAACATATCATAATATTTTGGATTATATAACATAGAATTAGTGGTCTTAGTTTTAAATTATTGTCTTTAAATTGAACTCAATATCTTACACTTCCTACTTTAGAAAAAAGGAATAAGTTAATTAGATAATATTTTATCATCACTTACAACTCATATTCTCCTCATTATCATCATTTTATATGGACAGTATATAAAAGACTTACCATATTATCTGCAACAAAAATCTCTATAAAAGCTAAAGGGGAATTCACTTTGCATTGTTGCATAAAAATGTGTAGAAAGGTTTTGGAACATTATTATCATTCCCTATCAATCTTTTGTCTATTTATAACTAAACTTTAATTTATAATAATGCTTTCACAATTTTTTTCTAACCCATTGACCAATTTATATGTGGAATTTTGTTACAAATGCACAAACCCACCCCATATAATTAAATAAATATGATAATGAAGTTGGTATAAGATAAATTTTGATAAATTTATATTCAATCTATTAAAAAAATGAAATATTACTCGTTATCACTCAGTAGAGATAAATTATAAAATAATTTTTTTTTCTCTCTCTATTTAAGTCTAAGTTGAATATTTAAATATAATAAAATGACCATATTCCTATTTCTAATTGGTAATAAACTTATTTTTATTTTATTTTTAGTCAAATATCTTAAATTTGTTTATCTTATAAAATAAAATAATTAAAAATTTAATTTTAATTGGAAAATTAAGGAATTCTAGAAATTTTAGTTGGAAAATAAAAAATTTCTAAATATCAAATTTCATTTATACATAATTTTTTATACATCTTATTAAACCAAAGAAATTATAAATTTCTAAAAACCTCTACTACATTTCACATTTTCTTATGAATATTGTAACTTTGATATCATGAATAATAATAGTAGCATATAGCCAATAAATTAAAGATTTTAAAATATTTATGGATTTGTTTGATTTTTTAAAACGCGTAAAAAATTTTGTGTGAATAAAATTTAAATTTATGAATTTATGAAATTTAATTTTTTTTTTTGTTAAAAGTATTTATAAATTTTTATAATTAATTAAAATTAAATTTTAATTTAAAAATGAATATGAAATTCTTTGCTTAAAAAATTTTATTTTGATTTATATTGTATATCAATAACATTAGTGAAATTTAGTACTTCAAATTAAATCATATTCAATCCAATTCAAATTTAAACCTGATTTCCTTAGTTAAAATCATGAGATCAAATCCACAACTTGACTAAGTCTAACCTATTCCAATTTGAATTCAGGTAAGGTGGAAATCAAACCCACCTGATTAAAAAAAAAAGACTAATTGTTATACATTATAAAAAAAAAAAAAAAAAAAAAAAAAAAAAAACATGATATGGTATGTTTTATTTTATCATGATTTTCTTTATTTTTCCAATAAAAAAAAAATGAAACTGAAAAACAACATAAAGGAAACTAATGAACCTGCCTAAATATTATATGGTGTTTTCAACTAATAAACTCTTAACATTTTATCTCCCACCGGAATGATAGTCTAACGATAAATGCATAATTCTTTAAATAATAGACCTATAATCGATTCCACGTTCCCGATATATAATTCCTAAAAAAAATGCTCTTAATATTTTCCGTAAAAAAAATTATTTTATATTTTAATTTCTGCAATTTTTTTAAATGAAATTCAATGTTCTTATGTTAAAAAGCACAAATTCAAAATCCATTAAGCCTTGTTTGGATTGAAAATATTTTAAATTTATAAAATTTATTAAATCCATAGAATTAAAAAACATGGACTGTGAAATTAATGGAAGTAATAAATTTTATCGTTTGGTATAATAAATTAAATTCATGAAATTAGAGAGTAGTTTTGGAATAATAATAAAAATAATGAAATTCCTAAAATAATAAAATAAAAGATTTTGTCAAATTCTATCAGGAAGGTAGGATTTTAAATCCCTAATATTTGATGAATTTTGTCATTTGATGGAATTAGTAATTCCATGAATTTATATCAATTTTTCAAACCAAATGTTGGATTTGAGCAAAATCTAATGATTTTATATATTATCTCATTTAAATTTCCTCATAATAAACATGACCTTAATTTCTGTTTGGAAATTGGAAGCTTAAATTTTATAAGAATTTAATTTGATTAAATTTTATTTTACTAATTTTAATGTTTGAAAAAATATAACAAATAAAATTTAATATTTTTCAGTTAAAAATAATAAGCCATTTTCAAAGAAATGAAATCATGCTAATATGAAAAGATTTTACAAATATTCAATTCTTGAAATCCAATAATCCACTATTAAAATTTAAAAATATTATCATTTAATTTAAATATGATTATTTCTATATAAGGATAAAATGAGTAAATAATTATATTTTTTTACTTTTAAATTATTTTAGATAATAAAATTTAAATGAATTTTATCACTTTAAAATTTATTTTAATCATAAGTATTCTATCATAAATAAATTTTAAGGTGATTATTAAGCTATTTTCTCACTGCAAGTATATACATTAATTATAGCTAAAAATTTTAATAAATAAGAGTTTATCATTCCCACAAAGAAAAAATTTGAATATCATAATTATAAGTTCTTCTAATTTAATTAATAATAATTGAGATTATATCTATATCAATATCAATAATTAATAAAAAGCAATTAAGAATCTATTAATAAAAACTTACAAGCAATCACTTGCAATGATCAACTAAATTCAATAAAGGTGAAGCTTAAGATTTAGATTTTAATTATGTATCCATTCTAAGTAAGTTAGATTTAAAGATAATTTTTCCTAATCTTGATAAAACTTTCTCTAAAGTTGAGTTATTCTTACCCAAATCAAACTGACATCTCCACCTGTAATTGCAAGAAGTAAATGCCATTATCATATATTGCTTGAAAGCAATAGAAACTATGATTTTTTTTTTTTTTTTTTTTTGAATCATTGAGTCAATAATTATATATAATTGGCATAAGATGTTTGACAGTTGTGCTGATGGCCATGGCAAAGCAAATTTTCTATGCATACATCACTCTCTCTTTCTTGATTAATCAATATACAGTATATATATATGATTCTTTGATGGTTGATATTGACTCCGTATATATATACATATTCTCATAGAAAATAAGGAAAATTATAAAAATATTCGAAAAAAAAAAGTAAATTATAAAAAATCTGGCACTTGCATTTTTTTATTTTTTAAATTTTAATTAAATAATTTTGAAATTTTAAAAAATATACACTTGTGTTGTGTCTTTGCTCTTTATATCACATTTTAATCCCTCATTTAAACATTTTTTTAAGGGACATAACTTTTAATTCCTTACCTTTTAAATGAAATAGTCTTTTGGTGTTTCATCTCTTAATTTTTAAGGGATTAATTAAAAATTATTTAATGAGAAAACTCATGTACTAAAATACTATTTCAAGTAAAATCTTAGGGACTAAAAGTATAAGATATTTTCATTAATTTAAGAAAAAGATATTATATTATATAACAAAAGGGCTAAAGTATTAGCAAAACTTAAAAAAAAAAAATTAAGTGTAATTAAGTATTGTCAAATATAAAAAAATTTAGTAATTTATCTTAGAAAATATATATAAAACCCATTTGATTGGAGATTCTGAGCCCAAAAACTTGTTAGCAGTTCGTTGAGCTTATAATTGTAATTAAATTTTTAAATTAAAATATAATCGATGAAAAAAATATATAATTGTAAAATTATATAAAATTTAAAGTAAATTTATTTATTAAACCTTTTATATATAGTTATATAAATTAAAATTGGCTCATAAATATTTAAAATAGCACCCAAATATTTTTTTTAAAAAAAATTGATTACTTCGACAGAAATATATGCTATCTCATTATTACTTTAGTATTTCACAAAATGAGAATTCCTAATAAATAATTTTAGGTTTTGTTTGAATACATCAATTTGGATTTAAAATTTAAATTTTAAATTTGATATTTGAAATATATTATTTGAAATCTATAAATTTATAACCTATGTAAGAAATTTTGAAATCTTAGATTTTAAATTTAAAAAAAAAATGAAGATTTTAAATTAAAAATAGAGATAATAAATTTAAAATAACTAAATAAAAAAATATTTAAAATATTAAATTTTGAACTCCTAAATTTTAATAAATATTTAAATTAAATTAAAATTCACTTAATTACAATGAATTTGATCTAAATTCAAATTCAGAATCCGAATTTTGTCATCCAAACCGATCAAATGTCTTATATAAATTCAAATGAAATGAAAAAAAAAAATTATTATTTTATCTATTGCATTTAGTTAAGAAAAAACTTAATAATTTAAAAAATAAAATAGAAAATAACAAAAATTCGAAGTTGTTAAAGCTTGAAAGGAACATATGAGGCAAACTTTTTTTTTTTTAATTATAAATTAATTTTCTTCTTAAGAGATTATTTTCTTTTATATTTGTATCTTTTAGGTTTATAGCAAATCTCAATGTTTTTTTTAACCAATTTTAATTATATAAATAAGTTATAGCTAAAATTTTTAAAATTGAATCTGCAAAAAAAAAAAAATTATTCATGATTTACATTTGTTCTAATTAGCTAAACTTGATTATTTGAAAAAAGAAAGTTCTGTTCACACTTCACACTTCACACATGCAAAAAGGGTGAAATTGTTTGAAACACTATCAAACATGGTGGCAAACATGGTGGGTATTCAATGGAGTAGCATAGTGATTGAGTATTTATCTTATAAAATAGAAAATGGATTTATTGAATTAAGTCTGAGAGGAGCATAGTGATTGAGTTTGATGGGATTTGATCTCTCTATTGAGCCTTTTAGGACGGTTAGAGAGTTAAAGCGAAAAACCCTTGACTTGAGAGGAGGAAGAAGAAAACAATATCTTCTTCTGTTCTGTGCATCTCTAGAAAGAACTTAATGACTTGTAGCAGTGGGGATTCCAACTTTTATTCAACATGTATCTAATAATTCTAACTAGTGAAGTAGAAGCATTAATCTCTTCCTCTTTCATGTTAATGAGCTTCATCACTACAAGGCTGTCACATTCCACCAAAAGAGAACCAACTCTGATAGACCTAGCAACGAAAGCCCATGATAGACATAATTTATTGTTAAGTATGCATTCAGATTCTCCAATACTAAAAACATGTTAGAAGATTTTGTCAACAACTCGCTCATTATTTCCAAACATAATTTGGGTTACAACTAATTGCTTTCACCAACATGAATAATGTTGTAATATGTACTATTCCAGTGACTTCTCATATTTTTAAAGAGAAATAAGTTTATACATATGTTTCGGCTGTGTAAATTATCAAATATCAGGTAGGTGAAATTAGAATATCCAATAAAATAGTTATATAAAAAAAATTAAGAATATTTATTGCTAAATCCATTGTCGTATAGCGGTTAGGACATCTGGCTTTCACCCAGGAGACCCAGGTTCGATTCGCGGCAATGGAATATTTTTTCTTTCCATTATGTAATAAACAAATAGTTTCAAAAGATCATATTTTATTTTGTCATTTTTTTTATTAATAAATAATTTTAAAAGATTATAATTTCAAGATTAGTAGTTCAATGTTGGTATATAAACACTAGTTTCAAAAGATTATAATTTTTTTTTGTCATTCTTTTATTAATAAATTGTTTCAAAAAATTATAATTTCAAGATTAATGTTCATTTACGACTGCAATAGTAGTTTATTGTTGGATTTATATATCCAAACAACATAAAAATATACAAGTAAAATTTCAATAGTAATAGGATATTTGGTAAAATTGAAAATTAATTGTTGTTAATATAATTTTTAAATTATAAAGATATTTAAAAATTTAATCATTTACTATACTAAGTGTAAATTTTAAATTAAAAATATAATTTTTAATTTAATTGAGACTTTTAATATAAATATTAATTATGTGCTACAAATTTTAATTTTAACCAACACCTATTAGTGCAAATGGCTAAGAGTTTGGTATTTTTTAAGTAAAAAATTTGAGTATAAATCGGAAAAAATAAATCTTGTAAAAATTTTTATGTCATCAAACACTTCTACGTATTTTTTTTTTTTTTCGTGGAGAGAATAATAATAATGTAATTTTAAATGAAAGAATTTCGTTTTTTTCAATTATATTCACCCATGAAGATACTGAATCGATTTCCGGAAACTGAAATTAATAATTTTACTTTATTTTTTCACGGGCAAGTTCTAATAATTGTAGTGCACGTTTATAGCTCATATAAATTTTCTACATGTATTTTATAGCTAAAAGTCCAAAGTTCAAATAAGCTACAAGAACAAAAAATTCACAATCTCTTTGGAAAATTTTCAATTTACACAGGAGAAATTAAAAAAAAAAAAAATGAAATAGTGCTTTTTTTGGCCTTTTTCAATTAAATGAATACATAGTATGGCTTTTCAAGGAGTTAATGTGGTTGACAAGGAAGCTATGCAACTTGCAATGACATTAGGGAATATACTAAAATATAATATAATGCAATTAAATGCATTTCTAAAAATCTTTTAAATTGGAGCATAAAAATCTTCTCCAATTACTGGCTATTTATTCACGAAAAGACCTACATGGATCGCTTGAACAAGCCTTATTTGATAATTTTCTTTCATCCCAAGAGCTCAATTTCGCTTATTTATTATGAGTGGATTAGATTAGGATTAAAAAAGAAGAGATACAAAACAAGATCTTAGTACAAGAAATTTGCCATAAAGCGGTAGAAATTATCAAATTAAGCAAAATAAATTAAACAAATCAACAAACGAATAAAGAAGATGCAAAATGTATGAATTGAAGATGCACAATGTATGAATTCAAGTCAATATTTATGTAACTTTTCCAGTCCCTACCCGTGGAAAGTCCTTGGCGATTATGACAAATTTTGTTGCATTTTTGCTGTCAAACGCTAACAAAACCCGAGGATCGCATTTTCAAAATGCCATTTGAAAAATTTTTTTTAATACAAACAGCAAAATGTATTTCTTATTTGAAAAAGTAAGACAGTGGTCTTAGCAGAAGCTATTGTACACAAAACACCTAGAAGGACACAGGCTGCAAAGAATGGTGCTGTAATGAAATCCAACGTTTCTCACTTTTTGTTTTCTTTCCCTACTCTTTTTCTGCTACTTTTTCTTGCTTGCCTGCCTGCCTCTTCATGAGCAAGTCCACGAAGCTGATCTCTTAATCACTGGCTTCATTTGCTTGTCTTCTTCAAGTGAAATCATTCCCAAATGTGAAGGATCCTCCAGCAACATCTTCGCCACCAAGTACCCAGCGATTGACCATGTCTGGTATTTCCTTGCCTGTTTACCAATAAATCTCCCAAGTGTTCCATCATAGTACTCTGGCCAGCTGTCTTTCAGAAGACGTGTCTCAGCGAGATCGATTGCTCGTCTTGCAATTTGTGGCCGTCCCGTTTTGATGCATGCAGCAGTTAGCAACCATAAAAGCACTGCATCCACATAAAATAGGAAAAAAGATACATTGCAAAAAAAAAAAAAAAAAGAAAGAGGACGTTATTATTATCACAAGTATTTACTCGCTGCATATTGTACAACTGTAAAGAATATCAGAGAAAAATATGAGATTAACTGATACCATCTTTGGCACATGAAAACAAAAACATTCAGTTAGCTTTCCAGGACATCATTATTTACAAGGTTGTGATTACTGAAAACAGAACTCCAAATCCTAGGAAAAGGACACGAGAATTATTTTAAAGTTGATCACTCAGTAATTATAGAACGTCAACTTAGAATAGAAGATATAATATTGGTTATATCCACCCCAGTTTGGAAGCTTATTTCAATCAAGAACACTTAATTACCAATGATCCAAAGTTCCTAAAATATTGAATAGAAATCTCATCAAATACCAAGCAAAACAGAAACCTGTCACTCTTATTTAGAGATTGTTAAAGCTAAGTAACCTCAATCAACTTACACCCAGCAAACTCAGGATAAAGAATTTTTTAAAAGCCCATTTTTCATTGGCTAAATATACCGGGTTTCAGGAAAAGAACTGGATTGCTCAGTTAGTTTTCAGGCTTTATTTTGCACCATATTAAAATGATTCATTTTCTAAGTATCTCCAGTATTCCCTAAACTTTTTAGGTAAAAAAAATCTAGGGTATGACTAAGCTTGAATACATGCAGAATGAATACTGAAAGACAATATGTAGAGCCTGTCAGCTTGTCCATACTCTAGCACATAATTTTGCATTCCCCTTCTATTAACTTCACAATTTATAAATGATTCATTAAAAGTCTAAGTTAAATGGCATTTTTAATACCAAACAATATTCTATGAAGTCTGGTCAAAGAAGACAATGAGACTATCTTCATCGCAAGATATTGTTTTACACTCTGTCGATTAGATATTAAAAGTATTCAATTTAGATATAGAGAAAATGGGATAAACCTGGCCAAGATCCTCCATTATGGTAACTCCATCTGGTATTCTTGGGGTCACAACCGGTTATAATTCGCCATTCATGACTTTCTATTGCAGGATAAGCTATTTTCAAAGGCATTTCTCCGACCAGCTCTTCCCAGCGAGCTTCAATAAGATCCATGATAGCCATTGACTGCTCAGGAGTTGCAAGAGATGAGAGAATGGCAACACAATTACCTAAAGCAAACCATCGAAAATCCATTCTTGCAGGACTAACATTCCCAATAAAATAACCACCACGGGTTGGCATAAAATCAAATACCCAATCTGGGATTGAATCAGGAATGACATTGAACTTATTTACTGCAGTATGTGAATACTCCTCTGTCTTATATCTGTATATGTCATTTAATTGTTGAAAGTCTAACCAGAAGTAACTTCGCATGTGATAGCTCAAGGCATGCAAACGTTTCACAATTCTCTCAATGCATTCTTTTCCTTCGGCATCATGTTTCAACATAGACAATGCACATCTCAATGCCATAAAAAAAAGTGCTTGGATTTCAATAGGATAACCGTAAATGCCCTGCAATATAAATCTAAACCTTCAGAAAATTTATAGAAGGTAAAACTTAAAAATCTGAATAGAGATTAAATGCTTAATTGGTCATTTGCTACGTCTAAAAGTTTAGAAAAATCAAAATGACCACTGCAAACAATACAAGGGCATAAAATCAATAGTATACGCTTAATGTCTAACAAATATCAAACAGAAGAGCCTGCAATGGAAATAATATTTAAAGAATTAGTTTTTTAATTTGTTGTATATTGAATCATGTAGTGAGGTGACCAGAAGACAAGAATATGGTGATTTGGCCTCTATGTAAATGACACTATTATGAGAATAACATTAAAACAATATGCATCAGAATGGCAGGAATTAAGTGAGTCATAGAGTTAATCAATCAAAGGAACAGAACAGGAGAAGATCAGCCAGTGTTTTATGTGCCAAATTAAACTTCAAAATTCCTGAATACATATTTGTTTAATCCATGTCTAATATAGAATTATGGATAACCAAAATTCACAAGTCCATTTTTATTACTTTTCTGGATTTACCTAAAAAGAGAAAAAGTAGAAAAATGGCATCAGTTATGGCATTAAGGAACAAGGAGAAAGCCAAAAGTTACTTGCTTCTGAAGTGATTCCTCAGTGCATAACCACTTCTTTTTTAATATTTGAATATTGTTACATGATGCACATAGTTTCTGATTAACCACTTATTTTTTAATATTTGAATATCGTTACATGATGCACATAGTTTTTGATAAAAAAAAATGGTATGAACCAAAATATCCAAGTCTAGGAATTCAGCAGCAATTCTTATAAAACAAAAATGGAAAGTCTCTTTCTAAAATATTTAATGCACTGAAGCTCATGTTGAGCACAAATTATAACACTATTAGGAAGCAACAATTTAGACTTAAAACATAAGAATGGGTATATACAGCCCATGCAAAGAGTTTGGTTAAGATATACTAGATTCAACCAAGTATACAAATGGAATTGTGGAACTATTTGACACATTTCTTTAGCCCAAGTTATAGATAATGGTGGCATTCTCTAGTAATATGATCAATGGAAGAAGTCTCTAAAGAAGAGAATATGGGAAAGAGAACATGAAATTAGTATCTTGAAACCAATGAAACTGTGTTTTGTATTCATCTAAAATCATTTAATCTTTAAAAGCTTAAAGATACAGTAATTCAAATAAATTTCCATATGAACTATAAAGTGCAATAATTTTTAAATGTTCTTTTTTTTTCATGATAACAGAAAGAGTTGTCAGAACCTATATATTTCCCCCCATATATGCTCAACAGTAGAGCCAACTACATTTATCTTCATGAAGCTTAAGTCCTAACATATAACATATCCTCAAGTGACTCACGAGATAATTTGACATCCAGTATCATATAATTTTACTCAACTAGAAGGCACATTTTCTTGATGTTTTTCTCACTTAGAAGTTAAAACTGTGGCAAACTAAACAACTTATATAAAATGGAGAATATATTAATTTTCGAATAATATTATATGCATATAAATGAAAGCACCACATATTATCAGCTTTCAAAAGTCAATTAATTTCTCCAATAAAATTCCCATACTATATGTCTATGTAAAGGGAGTGGAGGGAAACATGTAATTAACAATCTCGTATCTAAATTCCAAAACAACGATATGGACATATAGTCCACCATATTACCAATTTGATCACTATGTTAACCATCTATGATAACTAACTCTCATTAGAATTTTCTCCGAAGAGCAAGTATTTCATGAAGCATGAATACTTGGCTTATCAACTTATGTGCTAAGAAAATCAATATTTTCTGCATAATATCAAAATAAATCAAGTCACCCAAATCAAGCAGCAAAACAACCATAGCATAGTCACCATGAGGAAGTTAATACTTTCTTAAGTTTAATGGAATTAGTCTACTTCATACCAATGCGCATAAAGGGAAGGAAAAAGAGGTCGGGGGAAGAGGAAGGGAGAAAACTTTATTAAATAAAACCAAAAGAACAGCTTACCATTCTCCGATCAATCATTGAGCAGCCATCAGCGCAAAGAAGAGTTGGGAATGTATCAAACCCCTCTGACAAGCATAGAGTCAATATTAGTCTCATCCCCTTTTGACACTCTAGAGTCTCTGCCAGAGATAAATCCCCAGTAGACTTGGTATATGCACGGAGCAGAATGATCCACCAGAAACCAGAGTCAACAGGAGCTACTCTTCCAATTGCACTCTCACCAAAATCTGCAATAAGAGTATCTGTTTTTCGAACAGGGTCATGAAGAACTTTAAAGCTAGCTGGCAATACCCCTTCCCCAAGCTTGAATCTATCTATTCTCTTTTCCCACCCTTGAAGATACAGTGTCTTCAATAGGAAGTTCTTAACTATCTCAGGTTCGCCATTCATCAGAAATGCAAGGGCACTGGGTACAAAATCTCGTACAAAAACCTAAACAGAAAGAGAAGAAGAAAAAGAAGGGAGAAAAAGAATATTCAAATGCATTGCCAATTATATTTTAAACTTCCTCCTAGTTGAAGGAGTCAAAATTAAGAATCTTAAGCATTTGCACTGCATCATTTCTTGAAATTACTAGCTCTTGAACAAAGGTTTAGCCTTTCAATTACAATGATTAAATTTGCACCAGAATTTAAGCTTAAGTTTCACAACCATACAATTCTCAACATACAATAGGCTAGGAAAACCATAATGGTTATCAGAGTTTGGTTAAACAATTACCTGGTCATAATTCAAAACCTCCTCCGAGGCATGATCAATTGCAGCAATAGTGCCAACTGGTTGTCCTCTGAAGTATACTATAGACCGGCGTAGTGCTTCCCAAGCATCAGCCACCATCGGGTGGGGCTCAAATGAGTTGCGAGCTGACGAGGCCGGTGTGTCAAACCCTGACCTTGACCTTCCTCCAGGAGAGTAAGTGCTCTCAAAGTTATCAAGGCCTCCTCTTGCAAGCCCAATTGAGAGTTCACTTAATGACCTCTCATCAAACGATCTCTGCCTTTCAATGTTCAGCCTTGGCTTGTCAAGAAGGCGAGAAAGATCAAAATCATCCATTTCATTGATCGAGCAAGTCGAGCTCACATTCCTAAGCCCCATCTCTTTAGTCCCATCCATTTGTTTTTCAATTTCTATTCTTGAACAATGCAGGGACTACTTTGGTTCTATCACCAATAAGAAGATGCCCAACTTTTAGGATACTAATGTTTAAAAGAAAAACCAGAAATAGAACATGACAAGTTCAAAAAAATTGGAAGCTCAAAAAGGAAGAAACTATAATAAAGTACCAAAAAAAAAGCCTATTTTTAAGCAAAATTTAGTCTCTAGTTTTAATCCATTCAACTGGGTCTCAATTATTAGAGCACATCAAATGGAAGAAGAAGAAAAAATAAAGAAACCCTTCTCCTAATATTGCCTCAACTTAAAAAAAAAAAAAAAAAAAAGAATCCATTTGCAAATAATTATATATATGTATATTAAATGATATAAAAAACAGACCATTGAAGTCCAAAATACAATGTTAATTAATTTGCAGACAAAATCATCAATTTTACAACTAAAATAATTTTTTAAAAAAATTCTTCGCTAATTTTTGTTAAAAATATATGCATTGCACTTGAATTTCAATTACATTAAGCACTAAATTTATTATTAAAATTTCTTGATAAAAAAAAAAATAGATCAAGATCTCCACTAAAAAAGAATGTGAACGTATAATCAACTTAACACCTAACAAAACGAACACTAAAATGGAATAAGAAGACCAAAATTGCAGGCTTTCAACAGAGAAAAATGGATCAAATTGAGCTCCAAAAACGTTCAAAAACCAGATCTAAGGCCTACTCAATAAATGTTCTTTATAATATGTGTAAAGAAAGAGAGAGAGCAAACCTTCACGAAGCATAAAAATGGCGAGGATGAGAGAGATTCGCCGGCGGGAAACAAACGGCGATTTCGCCGGTAAATGTTCGGCGAAGAGACAAGATATATAAAAAATAAAAAATAAAAAGAGAAAGAGGGGAGAAAAAAAGAGCATGTCTTCAAATGTTGATATTTATAGAGAGAGAGAGAGAGAGAGAGTTTGTCTAATGGTTTTTGTGTAAGAAGAGAGGAGAGAGAGAGAGAGAGAGGAGACCGGAATAGCCGGTTAAAGAGTGATTATGATTGTCCTACGTGGTACAAAACGACACGCAGTTTGATCTACTTTTATTGATTGTTGCATTGGATTTTCTATCGGTGACAACTCTTTTTATCGGTTCCTGGTGCTGTTTGTATTTTACTGTGACAATCGTCAGAGATTTTATTTTATTTTTTTATATATTATATATTATAATTATTTTAATAAATTAAAAACAGTTGGAGTTAAGTGAAGTTAATTAGATAATTAAGAAAATATTAATTTTTGTTTAATGCCAGCTTAATATCTCCATATTGTTAGGAGTTATTTTATTTACAAAGGGTTTTTATGAAATCCACTTGCATTTTTTAGATGACACTTGCATTATTACTTTATTTCTCCATTTTTTTTAATAATAATAATATAAATAATATGTGCTTCATCCAATATAAGAATAATACATATAATAAAAAAATAATATATTTTTATTAAATAAAATAATAAATATAAGTTACGTTTGTATATTAACTGAGTATATGAGATGAGAAAATATATATAATAATATAAATAATAATTTTCTTTTAAAATAACAGTTAAATGTCAAAATACATTTAATTATAAAAATAATTAATCAAACAAAACCATATATTAATAAATGCCCACAATATTATTTAAACTTTTTTTTAATATTAAAGAGGAATCAACTTTAAATTTATTGCATATTTCTTTACTTATCATTAAATTATATCTTAATTAGTCATTAAGTCTTAAACATACATGAAATGAAAATATATCAATATTTTAGAAATCTGTTATGAATAAATAAATTAACAACTTAAGTTAAATTAGTCAATCTTCTAAAAATAAGTTATTATAGTAAATATAAGATCTGGATCATCTCTTTGGGATTAAATTTCGATTTTTTTAAATCATACACATTAAGCGTTTAATATTTATATAGATTAAAAGAAAGGAAACAAATCAAATGATTTCCACTTTTTATAGGAAGGGAGATAATTTCATTATTTATACCAAGATTTTTATTTTCTCATTTATTATACTTCTTGTTTTTTATATGATTGACCTATTTATGATCCAATACAAAAATTAATTTAATACAAAATATAAAAATTGAATTGTGCTATTATCTTGCCGTTAAAAAATAACATTTATTATTATATTACAATCTAATATTTATCAGTTAAAGTTTTTATTTAATATATACAACTAGAGAGTCATTTCTAAAATTTAAAAAAAAAAATTGAATTCTAATTTCAATCCAAATTTTATAAATAAAATGGAAACTAATTTTTTTTTTAATATTAATGAGGAAAATCGATTTTAAATTTATTATTTAAAAAAATATATATTTATAATTAATTTATGTCTCAATGTGTAAATAGAAACTAACTATAAAATTAGCTTTTAATTTATAACTTAAATTTTAGATTTTCATGTACATTTAACAAAAACTAAATTCATCTAATTGCAACATAACTATAATTGATGAATAAATTTAATATTCAAATAATTGAATCAATAGCTCAATAATTAAATATTTATTTCGTCGTATAAAAATTAGATATTTAAAACTAATAAATCCATCTCCTTTAAGATTTTTTTGTATAAAAGTATAAAGATAAAGTTAGTGTCCAAAATATTCTTCTAACAGATCATAGAAAACATAAAACATTAAAATTTTATTATACAATTTTTTTTTATGAATTTAACAAAATTGTGTTAGATTGAATATCCACAACATAATTTAAATAAAAGTTAATTCTAAAAATATAATTGTAATAAAAGTTTGAAATTTTTATTAATATGTTATTGATTGAGCATTTATCTTATAATATAAAAAATTAAAACTTTTGATTCATAGTAATATTTTTCTTATTTTTTAGAATTTATTTTATAAAAATATTATTAATTTAGAAAATTTAGAAAATATATGTCATATAACCAAAATATTTTCCAAAATGTACGATGCTTATTATGTTGATTTTGCTCCATTTAACTAAAAATTATATATCCATGATGATTTCAATAGACAATATCAATTGAACTATAACCCTATAGAATATGCAAAGAATATACCCGTGGTTAAAGTAGATGTATATCGTCTAAGTCAGCCCAAAACTTTAGGAAGAATCCAGATAAAAAGATTCTCTCCAAATGACCAAAATACCCTTTTGCATGGAATCTTTCCAATATCCAACACATGCATGTACATGCAACTAACCAATTAAAACAAAAGTTAATTAAGGGGTTAGTTGTCCAAAGCCATGGGAACGCTGACTGCTGAAGGCTTAAAGCTAACTAGATTTACATTTGTACCTTTTGGTTAGGTAAGTTGCGCCTTCCAAATTGTGGCCATCCAACTACCTTAATTGCAAACGTGCATATACCTAAACAAGGAATGCATGTCAAAAACAAAAAGTAAAACAAATTTAACAATTTTTTTTTTTTTTTTTTGAATTAGGTGTTCTCTTAATCTTTGCTTGCAAGATAAGAGTTTCAAAACCCATTTCCTTATAATTTGCTTGCAAGTTAGCTTGTCTTCGAATTTTAATTAGCACACAAAACATTAAGAAAATACCCTTTTTTTTATAAATCTCTTAATTTAATGCCAATGATTTATTTTATTTTATTTTATTTTATTAAATTGAGTGTAATGGTATATTGAGTTTTATATTATTATAAAATTAAAAAAGTGAAAACGAATTTCAAGAGATAGTCATTTAAATAAAGACGTAATATTCATATTTTTTTTATTATTCTTACTTTAAAAAAGTTGGTAAATAAAAAGGCACTTTTCAAAAATTAAATTTCAAGTGAAGGCAATATTCTCCACTTTTTCAAAAATTGAATAAAAAGGCAATTATTCTAATATTCAAAGAAGAATTTCAAGTGAAATTATATTCAAAATGGGTATGCAAGAATATATTGAGAGTTTGTCTGTGATTGCTAAATTTTATCAAATGTTCTTTGTGTGCAAAATAAAAAGGAGAGATTGGAATAAGAATTTGAATTACTAATATAATAAAAATATTGTATCATCTCAAAAATAAAAAACAATATAATCTTACTTATTGATGTTATAAAAAAATAATAATAATAATTTTATACAAAGCATAGAGCATGTGCAATTGTTACTTTTGGATACACCACTCTAGGTGTTGGCTTTACCCAAAAACACTATTCCAAGAAGATAAAACGTGGTATGTTCATATCATTATCATCACCATGAGAGGTTTTCGTTCCTTTGAGACTAGGAAAAACAAATACAAAAAATCATCAAACTTTATTCATTTTCTAATTAAACTATTTTTAATTATGTATTTGAAAATATCACATTAATATTTTTTTTTATAAAGATTAAAGAGATTGGACCACCACATAAATACTATATAGGTTATAAAATACAAACATTTTTTTTATTTTAAATTATTTTCAAACATCACAATAGCACATAATTTAATGATAAATAATTTGAGAACCTTCACAAGAATTAAAATCTTGAATTATAATAATACATATTCACCTATAGTCCTATCTACTAAAGTTTTAATTACTGTAATTATTTAGTGACCATCAGGTAATAACTAGTGATTAATAGTTAATAATAAGAGATTAAATAATGATTAATAAAAAAATTTTAGAGATAGTGTTTTGATTATAATTTTAAACTGTTAATTACTAAGGGGGTGTTTGGATAAAAATGTAAAAAATAGCGTTTTGTTAAAAACGAGTGTTAATTATAAAACTCCCCTCCTCAGCTTTTAAAATTTGCGTTAAATATTAAAAATAATTTAATTTTATTTTTTTACCCAAACATTTCAAAAACCACAAAACTCCTAATTTAAATATTAATTTCCTTCTAAAACGCAATTTATAACGTTTAATTTCCTATCTAAACACCCTCTAAATTTTGAAATATTACTGTAAATATTAAGTTTAATTACTAAATATTTTAAACTAATAACTAAAAATTTAAATACTAAATATTGGTTCAAGTTACATCCCAATCCCAAACGGATTCTAAAACAGGCTTTGCAACATTATTGGAATAATTTCTAAATAATAAAAAATAGAAAAAGAGAGGCAGGTGAGTGGTCAACCATGTCCACTGCAAATCCAACTCAGATCCAACAAGGCAGACTTTCATTGTTGACCGATGGCCAAAATTTACGTGGTCGTAGGAGATAAGATAACCCATTTTCCATTGATAATGGGACTTGTGTATCCCCTAAGTAACCTTTTGGAAAATCCTTAACAATTTGCTCTAAAATAATAATATTTTTCTCTTCTACATAAAATTGACTTTTCTTTCAAATATAAATTCAAAAATATTAAATTAGCATATTAAAACAAATCATGACATATTTTGTGATTTGTAGATGGAATTATAAACCCGAGCAATAAATTTTTAATTTAGTGATATTTAAATCATATTTAAAATCATAAAATATAAAACTTCCAACTTTAATTAAAATAAAAATAAATTTATGGACTCTACTATGTCTTTCTTTATGTTAAGTAGAAAAATCAACACTTTACCAAAATCTCAACATTTATCCTTAGTGGATAATTGTTCTTTTATTTAATAAAAAAAAAAAAAGTGAACTAACTTCTTAGGATGTCACCATGAGTTTTTTGAAAGCAGCTTAGCCTTGAGAGATAGTCAACTTTGTTTTCTTCAATTGTATTTCCAAGAACTCAACTCACATTTACCTTATTTTATAAGAATGAGAGAACTTTGAAAAATATAAGAGAATATATATATAATAATTCATATCTACACATTAATTAATAAAATAAGACCACACCACAAAGCCAACTTTGCTTGATGGCAAAAAATTTTCTAGATCAATCTACTACTATTTATGAATTGTTTTTCCTTTCATATATATATATATTGGACACTATAATAAATATTATTTTCAAATAATACATTAATTTAATGTTATTCAATAATTAATATTAAAAATAAAAATTAACATTATATATATATATATATATATATATATATATATATCATGAGTTTAGTATTTATTAAAACATATTTATTAAATATTTTATTAATAAATTATATATTTTAATGTTATTAGTATCATTAAGATTATAAGATCTCAAATTCAAATTATTCTGGTCGAAATAAAATTTATTTTGAAAAATGAAGATCACACATACCACACCATAAGCAAATTCATCATTTGATACCATATACATAACTAACCTATATAAATAATAATTTTTTTTTTTTTTTGAGAAATTCTATAAATAAAAAAAGTTTATTTTCCTTTTAGTTTAATTTTGAACATGGAAAAAAATCGAAATTAGGCCTAACCAAGCCATTATCGAACTTCTTAATACAGAAATTGAATTAATTGAAGTCATTTTCGGCATAATTTAACCTTCTATTTTATATCCCATTTTAATCCAATTAGATTTAATCTTAAAAATATGCATATGCTTTTGCTCTTAAGATTATTGCCATAAATATATAAAAGGTATATGTATTATTGAAAAAGATTTGCCTACAATAAATGTATATACCTATCCAATAAAAAAATTATATAAAGTAAAAAAAAATATTAATATCTTTTTACCAGTAAAAAAAAATTACATTAACTAAAATATCTCATCACATATTAATTGAGTATATGAACTTTTTACTTTTTTACACTCAATATAAATAAATATTTTTTATAATATTATTAGTCTTTCTTCTTTGAGTCATATTTTCTAGAATTACGGTTTAAAATTTTGTTTGTTGTAAATTTAAAATATAAACAAAAATTAAAAAATATATATATATATAGTGGTGTGCAATGAAATGTCATGTTGCAGGCAACGTGCAAGAAAAAAGCCAAATATTTTAGAATTCAAAATTTTCCATTTTTAATTAATTGTTTAGAATTAGAATGTGTCACAACTTTAACATTTTTGTATCATTTAAAGCCATTTGTATCATTCTTTGAGAGAAATAACATTAAAAATTGGAAAGTTCATTTTTTTATTAATTATTTAATATATTTATATTTAATAAATGTGAGATTTTTTTTCTATATAATATTTTTAACATATATGATTAATCAATTATTTCTTAGTATGTACCATTTTAGAAGTTATTATTAGAAAACTAAAGGCAATAAATTAAGGTTAATGTTGGTAAGTGTATTAAATCTAATGCGATATGTCAATTTCAGATTTATAGAAAATGTCAACATATTACACCATATATATATATATATATCTACATAAAATTATCATGTATTGAGGATAATGAGATATCTTTTTATTGCCCTAAAATTTATTGTATGCACTGAATTTAGGCAGGTATGAAATCAAAAAATAATTTTGTGTGGGATAAAAATTAAAAATTTTTTATGTAAATATAAAATTTTTCATAAAATTAATGTTGGATAGGCCATGAGTATTAAAAAAAAATGAATTTTAATGAGACAAATAAAAAAAATTATGTAAACTAATAGGATAATTTTTATAGGAAAAATTACACAAATATACCTTTTTTTTTTTTTTTTTTTACTTTTTTTGATATATGTGTTAGTATATGTTCGGTATATTTAGTATAATTTGGTATATATTTATTACTTTTTTATATATGTTTGATATATATTCGGTATATTTAGTATAATTTGGTATATATTTGATATATTTTTGGTATATATCATATTTTTAAAAAAATATTTTTAGATATGTAGTATTTTTGAAAAAATATTTTTATAATAGTAAAATTTTTTTTTTCTTATTTTTTCGGTATTTTGTAAAAATCCTATTTTTTTATTGGAGTGGCCCAAGCCTACCTGAGTTTAGAAGTAATCTCGTTCCTAAATGTAATGATTTATCTCATACGTCTAATCAACGAGTGATGATATATTTTAATTAATGATTTTTTTAATTTTTTTCTCAATAAAAAGATACCAATATATTTTTTTTTACTTCATATATTATTATATAATTAAATGAATATATACATTTAGTGTAAATAATAATGAAATGTCTTTAGGAAACTTCAATAAATAAAAAATAAATGGATATGAGTATTGCTTTTTCATAATTATTTTTTTAATATTAATTTTCTTAATGAGATCTAAATTATAACATTCACTCATAATTGCTCCCTCATGAATAAAGCAGCGAAGTAAATTATAAATAAGTAATTTTTTAAACATCTAAAAAATTTTAAAAATATAAAAATTTAAATATTAAATGTTTTTATGATCACATTATATCCAAATATAATGAATCTAACTAAATTATACTCAAATTAAAAAATACTCATAAAAATATAAAATTTTTTCAATATATATTTTCTTCGTTCACAAAACTTGAAAATTTTATAACCTTATTAAAAGAAAGTTCGAAAGTTTTAAAACCTTATTAAAAGGAGATAAATTCCTTACCAATTCAACTATCACTAACTAAAATAAAATAATTCATGATTAAAATATAATGTTTTTGAATATTAATTTACAAATATTATACAAATAATTATAATATTGTATATACAATGTAAAGAGAACATATGGTCCCACTCTATGTGGGTGTTGGAAAACTTATTAAATCTTTTAAAATCACTCCTGAGATATTTGACATTAATTAACAAAATTCATTTTTTATTAAATTTTACTTTATAAATACTATTCTAATTGATTTTTTTTTAAAATTAATATAAAAATTTTAATTGATCAAATCTCATTATAATAATTTAACTTCCAAACATTCAATACAATAAAATTTCTATAAATTAATAATAAATAAATTAATAACATTTATTATATAATAATTTTTTATAATTTTGATTTAAATTAATAAATTAAATTAATATTCTATTAATTAATATTTTTTAATTAATAAAATTTATTAGTCTGAATCATATTAATTTATAGAGATTTTATTGTATTTGTTAACAAAATGGTTTGATTTGGTTTTAAAATTAGATGCACTCACGTGTAATTTAAAATAGTAATTCTCCAATAATTGATGAGAGTCAAGAAGCAGTTAAACCAGCCAGCTGGCAAAAGAGATAAGATAAACACATGGAAAATGAGGAATTTCCACGTGGCGAAATATTATTAGTCCGTGCAGGGCCGTACCCCTGTAAAGGATCTTGACTTTGTGTCTTTGTTGTGGAGTAATCACGTTGTTCCTTATTTTTATATGAAAGTTTAAACCATGTGCTTCTGTCCTCATTCTATAATTTCTTTATTTTTATTATTTTTTTAATATTTGGGGTCAGCCAAAAATTGATAAATCACATTCACGGCTATATATTATTTTCTGATTTGAGAATATAATCAAATTATTAATTTTTACTGAGAAGATTTAAATTTGAATTTTTTTTAAAAGTAAATCCAATGCCTAATAATTCAATCCTAAAATTATTCAAATTCATTTGAGTCAACGTGTTTATTACTTTTAATTATTATTAAAATTTTGTAATTAATTTTTGAATCATAATATTATTCAATGTTTTAAAAATTAGTCTAAATTAATTGGTTGGATTGATTAAACTAAAAACATATCTAATGATTATTCTTTTGAAATAAAATATGAATCTCCCATTTAAATTGATAAAAATGCATTTCAATTTTAAAATAAAAGTTTTTAATGTTTTTAGCGTGTCTTTTTTTTTTTTTTTTATAAAAATATTGATTTTGAAAATTGAATGAATTAATTCAATTAATCTACAAGATTTTATGTTCCGTCACCAATCGGTCACCGTTTACTCCAATAAGTGTTGTTGCTAGGTACGAAATAATTATATGGTTGAAGTGGATATGAGATATCCCAATAAAAAAATCATATTAATTTATAAAAATAATTTTAATTAATCAATTTAAATCTAATTTTTTTATATATAATTAATTTTCAATCTATTAAGACTAATTAAAAATATTATTAATTTATAAAAAAAAATTATTTAACCTATTAAAATTTAACCTTTTATATAAGATTAATTTTTAATCTACTTATATTAATTTTCTAACTTCCTCCCTTATTATTGCAGCTGTATCTTCCAAGCTGGCTTTAATTTTTTCTTTATGAGAAAGCAAGAAAATATAAAGTAGAGTAATTATGTATTCTCTTTATTTTTTTATTTATCGTTTAAAGTTTGTACATATATTTTTAATTTTATTTTAAATTAAATTATTATATTTTAATTAAATATTATAAAGATAAAATAAAAAAAATATGATTTTGAAAATTTAAAATAATAATTAAAAATAAAAATAAATAAATTTCTGAAACAAATCAATAAAATTAATCGAAAAGAGTAAGGAAAAAAAATTGGGCATTCTCTGGATGAGTCATTCTCAAAAATGACTGTAGGGGCATGGTAACTTGCATTTATTTGTCTCTTGCATATGATTCACTGTATTTATTTGCAGTTGAAGGCCAATATTAGCTTTCAACAATTAATGAGGAGGAAAATTTTGGACAATTTTTCTTCTTCTAAAGCCATACCCCGTTATGGTGGGTGAAGTGGTTGTTGGAGATAGTAATGGCAGTTGAACTCAGGACAGAATCTCCCCCATCAGAAAGAGAATTATGATCAACCCATATGTGGCTTGATCTAAAAATAGAGATAGCATCACCAATATTGCATATTTTTTTTTTCTTTCTTTAATTAATGGTTATTATGTGTTGTAAAAAAAAAAAGTATTATGGTATTTTATTAATGAAATTTAATTTCTTCTCCATTTTATATTTAGCATTCAACTCCATAAATTCTCTTTATTTTTATTCTTAATTTCATCCTATAAATTGACTTTTAAATTTTGATTTTAAAAAATTAAGTATATAATATATTTTTTAATTTAATATCAAAGTCATAGTTTTAAATATAATTATTTTCAAGATTCTTTTTCATTCAACTGTATAATATATTAACTAAATGTATTAAAAAAAATCCAAAAATAGTTATTTTTAACACATTTATTTGCGCAAAACCATTAACATTTGAAGGTCCAAAAATAATTTGTAGCTCAATATATTTAGAAAAAACAATCAATGAAACACATATTCACATATTAGATAAGTTAAAATACAAGAACAAAACTAAATAATTTTTAGATACCTCCTTCTCTTTATTTAGGCTATTAGCTGGAACAAAGTTAAAAAATTAATTTTGAGTGGATTAAAAAATAATTTTATATGAAAATTAGATTTAAATTAATTAAAATAAAAAAATTACTTTAAATTAATAATTTTTTTTTTTTGAGATGATTCAGTTGGATATGAATTCGCGTAGAATTCTGACTCTAGCTATTAGTGAACTAAAAAAAATTTTTCCTAGCTAAATGAATCATAACTCAACAATGTCTTCCTTGTTATTGTACCATTAAACATAAAATTCAGATAAAAATTAAAAAAATTAATACCCATTAAAATTTGTATAACAGATAAAAAATCTTTAAATAAATACAAAAGAAATTATTAAGGAAGATTAAAATTCAAACTCTAATCCTTTCGGATAAAAAAAATTAATATCATATATCAAGTAATATCACCAACTTATAAAATTTTGTTAGAATATAAAAATAAAAATATAGAAAAAATTACACATTAATTAAAAATAAAAACTATGTGAATTTAATATAGTTTATTCAAAATAAATATACTAACTTTATATTTAATTTAATTATACCAAAAAATTTATTTTATTTGTAAATGAATTTCAAATATAATTTATTTATAATTAAATTTTCATATTTAATATATTAAATAATAAATATAAAATTTATTTCAAATGAAATGAATACTGTATTTGATATTATTTTAAAATTTCACTTAGTCAAAAATATTTCTATAAGTGTATTATTTATTTACTTATTTTTTAAAAAAATTCATATTATATTAATGAAAATATAATTATTTATGACTAAATTTTATATTTATTAATAATACCTTTTTATATATATTATTTTTTTTTTAAAAAAATAAAATATAATCTTAACCATAAATAATTAAATTTATACTTAAAAAAATTATAAGACTCGAGTCAAAATTTTGAGTTATAATTAAATTAAAAAATAAAAGTAATTAAAATAATTAAATAATTATTTTTTCTGAGTCTATAATAAGTGAATCTATATTATTATAAATAAGTTATAAAACTGAAAATTTAATATTATCTATTACGACTAATTAAATATAATTAAAAAAAATATCATTTTAAAATATTTATAATTTATATTTTCTTACATATGAATTAAAAAATTATTAAACTATTATAATTTTAAAATAAAAATAATTTTTTTTATTTAAATATGAAAAATAAATAAAAAATAAAAATAATTAAGTAAATATTTAATAAAAAATTTAAAAATAAATATATTCTTAAAAATAAAAAAATTATATATATTAAAAAAAAAGAGTCATTTTCAAAAGAAATTTAAAACAATCAATTCATAGAAGCAGAGTAAAATATTAAAATTAATAAAAATATTTTAATCATTTAAAATTTATTGGTTTAAATTTATGAAATTTATTTAGAAATACTAATTATTTTGATATAATTTAGTTTAATTATTTCTAATTACATATATTTAATTATTTAATATTTTAAATGAATTTGAATTTAAAATAAATATAAAATTACGTATTTACAAATGAATTTTATAAATTTTTATGAAATTTATTTATATTAAATAAATGATAAATAAAATTTAAATTCTTATTTTATCATACATTAGTTTGAATTTTCAAACATCAAATTGGCATGCAGGTGAGGGAAAATTATGAGTGATATTTAATGCAAATATTAATACTTCAAGTAACATATGGACTATAGAGGTTACCTTACCTCTACGACTTCATGGGTGTTAAGGCATTTATCTGTTGCTGCCATTCTATTTGATTTTTTAGTTTTTAAATTTTTACATGTAAAAATATTAATCCGCATGATGAAATGTTATATAATTAATTTTAATCCGCATTATAATTTATGGATATTTTATATAATTAAATAATCACTTTGTATAAATATTTATCATTAGATTATATATATATATATATATATATATATATATATATATATATATATA
>CANXYC010698701.1:0-10926 GCA_948193065.1 Aleurites moluccanus
TTGTATGGAAAAAAGAATTAGTGTGGATTAGAATATAAATAAGTATGAATAATATTGTATTATATGAGCTTTAAATGGATTAAAATATTGTAAGTTTTGGCTATATAGTATTAGGGGTTCATCGAGGTACTGGTGGCCACTAGCATATCCTGTATCCTTGGACCGTCGTGGCTCCCCGGTTGAGTCGTGACATCAAACCACCTTCGAGTGAGGAATTTGAGTTCCAAGGGGAGCGAAGTGAAGTGCTATACAATGTGATATCTGCCATTGGGGCAAGAAGGTTGTTGAGAAAGGGTTGCCAAGGGTATTTGGCTTACGTCCGGGATACTTATAAGGAAGTGAGAAGCATGGACCAAATTCCTATAGGTTGCCAAGGGTATTTGGCTTATGTCCGGGATACTTGTAAGGAAGTGAGAAGCATAGAGCAAATTCCTATAGTCAGTGAGTTCTCGGATGTATTTCCTGAAGAATTACCTGGTTTGCCACCGGATAGAGAGATAGAGTTCGGTATAGAGTTGCTACCTAGCATGAGTCCGATTTCTATTTCTCCCTACCGTATGGCACCAGTTGAATTGAAAGAATTGAAGACTCAGTTGCAAGATCTACTTGACAAGGGATTCATTAGACCCAGTAGTTCACCATGGGGAGCACTTGTACTCTTTGTGAAGAAGAAAGATGGTTCTATGAGGCTATGCATAGACTACAGGCAACTCAACAAGGTAACTATCAAGAATAAATATCCCTTACCAAGAATAGATGATTTATTTGATCAGTTGCAAGGTGCAAGTCATTTCTCCAAGATAGACTTAAGGTTGGGGTACCATCAGTTGAGAATTCGGAATGAGGATGTATTGAAGACGGCATTCCGGACCAGATATGGACACTATGAGTTCTTAGTGTTGCCCTTTGGATTGACCAATGCACCAGTTACATTCATGGACTTGATGAATAAGGTGTTCAAGCCATTCTTGGACAAGTTTGTCATTGTGTTTATAGATGAAATTCTTGTATATTCTAAGAGTAAAAAAGAGCATGAGGAACACCTTAGAATTGTGTTGCAGATTTTGAGAGAGCATCAACTGTTTGCCAAGTTTTCAAAGTGTGAATTCTGGCTTGAGAGTGTTGGTTTTTGGGGGCATATAGTAAGCAAAGAAGGGATTCAAGTTGATCCTAGAAAGGTTGATGCAATTCTTAGCCGGCTTAGACCCACGAATGTTTCAGAAGTTAGAAGTTTCTTAGGTTTGGCAGTCTACTACAGGAGATTTGTTCAAAACTTCTCCAAGATTATAGCTCCTTTGAGCAAGCTTACCCAAAAGCAAGTTAAATTTCTTTGGTCAAATGCATATGAAGAGAGCTTCTAGAAGTTAAAGACTTGTCTCACCACGTCACCTGTTTTAGCTTTCCCGTCAAGCGAAGGAGGATATGTGGTGTATTGTGATACATCGAGAGTGGGGCTTGGTTGTGTGCTTATGCAGCATGGAAAAGTGATAGCCTATGTTTCTAGGCAGTTGAGGAAGCATGAGATGAATTATCCAACTTATGATCTTGAGATGGTTGCAGTAGTGTTTGCATTGAAGATTTAGAGACACTACTTATATGGTGAGAAGTGTGAGATCTTCACGGATCATAAGAGTTTGAAGTATATATTCCAACAGAAAGATCTTAACCTTAGGCAAAGAAGATGGGTCGAATTGCTTAAGGATTATGACTGTGAAATTTTGTATCATCCAGGGAAAGCCAATGTTGTGGCTGATGCACTGAGCAGGAAGTCCTTGGGGAGCTTAACCCATATTCAAGTGAGTAGAAGGTCTTTAATAAGGGAAGTGCAGAGATTATATGATATGGGAATCAGTTGGGAATTGTCAGATTCAGGAGTGCTTTTGGCAAATTTCCAAGTCAAGCCAGTTCTCATTGATCAAATTAAAGAAGCTTAAGATAGAGACCCTCAGTTGGTTAAGATAAAGAATGATGTGGGATCAGAAAAAGCTCCAAGATTTAATGTGGATGATGGCATATTAAGGTATGGTAGCAGGCTATGTGTTCCAGCAGTTGATGGGTTGAGAGATATGATTCTTAAGGAAGCACATCATGCCAAGTATAATGTGCATCCAGGTGCAACAAAGATGTACCATGATATTAACAATTCATATTGGTGGAGTGGAATGAAAAGAGATGTTGTAGAATACATATACAAATGCCTAACTTGTCAACAAGTCAAGTTCGAACATCATAAACCATCAAGATTACTCCAAGAGTTGCCTTTGCTGGAATGGAAATGGGAGAGGATGACTATGGATTTTGTGGTTGGTTTGCCAAGAACTTCAAGGGGCTATGACTTGATATGGGTCAATGTAGATTGATTAACCAAGTCGGTCCATTTCTTGCCAGTCAAGATGACTTATGGAGCTTCTCAATATGCCCAGATTTATGTGGATGAGATTGTCAAACTTCATGGAGTTTCAGTTTCAATTATCTCAAATAGAGGTACTCAGTTTACCTCGAGATTTTGGCAGAAATTGCAAGAATGTCTGGGTACTCAGCTTGATTTCAGTACAACATTCCATCCGCAAATAGATGGGCAATCGGAGAGGACTATCCAAACTCTAGAAGACATGCTGAGGATGTGTATTCTAGATTTTTGAGGGAATTGGGATGCTCACTTGCCTTTGATAGAGTTTACCTACAACAATAGCTATCATTCCATGATCTAGATGTCTCCTTATGAAGCTTTGTATGGCAGGAGATGTAGATCTCCATTATGTTGGGATGAAGTTGGAGACAAGTTTATCGAAGGACCGAAATTGATAAGGTATACTTCAGAAAAGGTTCTACTGATTCGAGAAAGATTAAAGACAGCTTTTAGTCGGTAAAAGAGCTATGCCGACCCAAAGAAGAAGGATCTTCAGTTTTCCATTGGAGATCTGGTGTTTTTAAAGATTTCTCCAATGAAAAGAGTTCTACGGTTTGGCAAAAGAGGTAAGTTGTCTCCACGATTTATTGGACCTTTTGAGATTTTGAGTAAGGTAGGAGAGGTTTCATACAAGTTGGCTTTACCTCCTAGCATGGATAATGTGCATTCAGTATTTCATGTATCAATGCTTCGGAAGTATGTGGCTGATCTTTCTCATGTGCTACAAGTGCCGGAAGTGGACCTTCAACCAGATTTAACATATGAAGAAACTCCAATTTCCATTGTGGATCGAATGGTTAAGAAGCTAAGGAATAAGGAGATACCAATGATTAAAGTGCTATGGAGAAATCAAGCTTTAGAAGAATGCACATGGGAGAGTGAGCAAAGCATGCAAGATAAATATCCCCATCTCTTTCAGGTCTGAGGCATATTATTATAAATTCGAGGACGAATTTATTTAAGGAGGGAAGAATGTAATATCTGCCATTTTTGTTGTATTTTATTTATTGTATACTTGAAGAATTAATTAATTTAAATTATGAATGTTTTGAGAAGATACAGTAAATTTCTGGTTATAGGAATTTATGAGGTTGATTGCATATTCTTAAAGAAATAAATTGATAAAGTGTAAAACATAAAAATTATAGATTTATGTTTCATCTTCAATTCTGTAAAATGGTTTGGTAAAATTCTATGTGTGTAAGGAATTATGTCTCCTTAAGCAGGACTTATCTGGTTTAGTATTTCTGCAAGAAGTCTGTGTCTGTTTGAAATTTATGGGAATGACTGAGGCAGTTTAAGCCAAAGGTATAAACATGAGAAATATTCCTTTGTGTGTTGTAATGTTGGCTGTAAAATTTAGTGGAGAGTGAAATTTATCAGGTCTGTTCGAATGGATTTTGGGGCAGTAAGTCTAGGTGATTTTAGAAAGTCACCATGGTCAGTGTAGTTGCCTTTATGATTTGAAATTTGAATATGTTGAGCCCCTGTACGTCTATTTTAAGTGACAAAAAAAATTAGGAAGTTTAGATGTTTGTAGCTCATTTGCAAGCTAATTAAGTATAAGTTATCAGGGAAGAGTCTAAGTTTGGGCAGAGACTAGTTGTGGCGAGCCGGCAAAATGCGAGGTGGCATTTGCGAGCCGGCAATGCGAGTTAGCAAAGTAGCAAATTGGCGAAGAGAATTTGCCGAGGTGGCAATTGGCAAAGAAGCATATACGAGGTGGCCTATGCGAAGTGGAGTTAGGCGAAGAAGGATTTGGCGAAGAGGAAAAGGCGAAGAGGCATTATGCGAAGAGGGAATGTGCGAAGTGGTAGTTCGCGAGCAAAGTTTGGCGAAGAGGGAGATAGGCAAAGCGATTGGCGAAGAGGCGAAGAAGCATTGCCGAGGTGGCATATGCAAAGAAGATTTAGCGAGGAGAGTTTGGCAAGGTAGCATAGGCGTGCTAGCATCTGCAAGCTGGTTATGCGAAGTAGGATTCGCGAAGTGGCATTGCCAGATCAGTTTGGCAAGATGGAAAGTGCTAGCTAGGAATAGTGAGCTGGCTTATGCAAGGTAGTATTGCTGAGGCAGGATGGCGAGGCGAGCTAGCGAGCGGTATTTTGGCCAGTGGCCTATTTAACCCAGGGCCCAGCAGCGATTTTCTGTGCGATTTTCTTTCTTCTTTCTTCGTTCTTCTTCTGTCTTTTCCAGATTTGTTCCATTCCTTGTCTAAGGTATTAATATTCAAAATTAATGCATTAGATCTCTAGATTAGCATATTATAAGGCATCAGTTGTCAGATTCAAGCAAATTATTCCAGGAATCTCAGTGTTGGAGAAATAAGGTAAATTTCTTCAAATTTCATATTCTTTTAGATTAATTAAATCTGGCAGTTAGAATAATTAATTATGGGTGTATAGAAATTTATTGCAAGCATTTTAAGGTTATGCATTGTAATTAATGTTGGAGAAATCTGAATTAATGGACTGTCATGAATAGTAACATGAATAGTAAATTTAAATTAAATGCAGATTTTTCTTTAAGAGATGAATTAATTGATGATTGGGAATTAAGAATAGAAACTCTAAGATGGTTGATTATTAAGAAATTATATTGAATAGTATTGATTTAAGAAAACTCTAATTTTGTATATTTGGGGAAATTTCTTAGGAGAGGAAAATCAAGAAAATTAAGGAGAATTGTGTAAGCCAAATTGCTGAAAGGAATTCAAAGATAAAATTGTGTAAGACGTAAGTATGAATATTGTATTTGTCATTGCTTCCTTGAAATAATATGACCAAGTATTCTAAATTTTAATCCATATGATTCTTTTATGCTTGACATAATATTACCGGACTATTAATTGAAATTCCTATGATATTCCAAAACTGAGATTTACCATTTGTTCACGAAATTATCATATATATATATATATATATATATATATAAATTGTAAGTGGCTTGGTCAAATTTCTTGGATCAAGTTCACATGATTTCCACTTGCTTATTACTTGTTACACTTCATTGAAATTGTGATATATATTGATGGTCTTGTGACCAGTATTTTTCTTGTGAGATGAAACCATATGACCCTATGGATAGAACGCTCTTCCTAATGAGAGTAAATTCATTGGTCTATTGTGCACTTTAGGAACCTAGCTGGTAGGATTACTGTACTAGTGTTCCATCCATACGGGGACGACGAGCTCTAGATGTATGCCTGGCCAACCATGCATTTGCGATAAGGTAGCAAGGACTACTGATGCGCTCTGTTGTGATAGGTAGCATGGCTACTGATGCACTTTGTAGTTCTACCATGATATTTGATAGTGTTATTCGATTGTGAGCACTCTATTTCTTGTAAGCCTAACCACTTTCTGATTTGCACCCATGTTCTTGAAATTACTCTTTCTTTCATATTATATATGTATATATACATGTATATGTATTTCCTTCTTACTGCATATTCATATCTTACAGAGTTGAAGGCTCACTCCTCTTCTATGGATTTCAGGTGATAGTGTAGCTCGTGAGGGAGCTAGTAGAGAAGATCAAGCTTCTTGACTCATTCTTCCAAGAAGCCTTTATTGTAATTATTTTGGAATATGATTTTGTATATTCATTGAATGGTATTATGACACAATATATATTGGGAGTATACTCTAGAGCTCCGTAGTTGGTTATTGGGGATGATAATATTTTGATATATGATTTATTGGGTTACTCTTGTTCCTTAGTGATGTGGAATGCATCTTTTGATCATTAAGGAACAAGATAAAATTTATGAAATGATATAAAAAGAAAGATATGAATTATGCTTATATTGATCATAGAAATGATTATTGTATAATATATGTTTATATGAATGTATAATATAAATGAGATCCAGGGTATAAGAGTTCTACATATTTATGGTGGCCTTAAGCCTACCTTTACCCTAGGACCATCGCACCATTGGAGTTGGAGTGTGAAAAAAGCTCAGATGTGGCTTTCTAGTTTACCTAGAAATTCAATCACTACATGCGATCAATTAAAGCAAGTGTTCCTTTATAAGTATTTCCCACCACACAAGACAGCTAGGCTTCATAATGAGATTAGCACTTTCAAGCAAAACAAAGATGAGACACTTTATGCAGCTTGGGACAGGTTCAAAGAGCTTCAAAGGCAATGTCCTCATCATGGGTTGCCCGATTGGATGATACCTATACTAACAGTCTGTGTTCTTTTGCTCATATCTCACGCTACACTTATCCAAATGCTTCAATTATTTTTCATAATTAAACTAAATATATGAGGTTCTAACATATCTAAAAATATATTTTTCTAAACTCTACATAATTTATAGTGGAATTTCTAATTCTGTCATACATCCGACAATCTACCCTGCAACTCAAATCCGAGCAACCTCTACTTTTTTACTAGTAACTCAATGTGTAGGTCTCCAATTGCAAAAATATTTTTCATAATATTTTATCTATGACATAAGGAAATATTTTTCATGTTTAATACTTTTTCTAATTTAGACTCTAAGGTTCTCAAATCAATAGAATATTGTAACCCTTTTTTGTTTATCTGTTAATTTGGATAGGTAACACTTATAGTTTAATATCTCTCAAAATACAAATCTAACACTAAAAAAATTTTACAGGCCTCTATATAAGACAAAAATGAACATTTTTCATAATTCAGTCTCTAATATTCTGTAGAATTAGAATACAGTAGCCTTTTTACTTATTCCTTCATCTGAGTCAGTCTTTATTTTTACTTAATATCTCTTTTTTCACTTCAAACTTCATAATTCCTTTTACAGACATCTAAATAACATAAATAACTACAACTTTCATGTTTTTCACTTTTCTAAATTCGTTCATTAAGTTCACGAAATTCTGGCTATAAGTTTTTGTTTTAAAACAAATTCTAGGATTTCTCTAAACTCTAGTTCATCTTTATCTTCTTTAGCTCAATTAATTCAATTCATTACCCAAACAAGCTATAACACTTATAAATTAAATTAAAGAACTAAGTTTAGGTACTTTACCTTATACATAGATGATCATTTCCTTCTCTTTTCCCTCTAACATAGCTTGATAATAATTTCCATCAACCTTTTCTTCATCCATCTTCTTTCTTCCATCTAATTTTCCTAACTTGTTTTTGGTTTCTATGGATGAAGGTTGGAAAATATTTCTTTTGAGATTTTCTAATGCTGGTTTGGCCCTCCATACTACAAATAAATAGCCTATCTCTTCCTTTTATATATACCAAAACTCATAAGAAAAATTGGACAAAAATGTAGAGAATTCTAGAATTTAGATTTTAAATATTTAGATTTTAACCCAAAATTTTTCATATTTATGATTTTGCACCACAAATCTTTTTAATTCTTTTCAATTGAGTCCTTAATTTCTTTTCTTTTAAGTCATAGAGAACCTCACATTATCCTTAGTACCTCAATTCAACTTAATTAATTAACCTCTATAGCTAAATAATTTTTATACTGAAATTATTTTGATAAAATATTAAAAGTGATGAAAATATTTTCTCACATTTGTAAAAGTTACAAATTTATATTTGTCACAATTGTTGTAGTGACAAAATATATTTTGTCATACATTTCTTAGTGTGACAATGTTTCTTGTCATAAACTTTATTGTGAGAAAAATTATTTTGTCAAATTCTTAATAGTATGACAAAATAACTTTCCACAAGTTTTTAATAATTTTTTTTTATAAATATAAAAGAGTGACAAAATATTTTGTCATTATCTCATAGTGGCAAAAATATTTTTATAAATAATTATTAATTATGACAATTAATTTTTGTAATAAAATACCAATAATGACTAAATATTTTTTTATAAAAAATAAAAATATGACAGAATTTCTTTGTCAAAACATATCCAGAATTTAAAAGAGTGAAAATTTATTTTCGTCATAATTTGAATAGTGACAAAAATATTTATGTCAATAATTAAATATGTGACAAACATATTTATATCAATAATTTTTATATGTGACAAATTTATTTTATCAAAATAATAGTTATGAAAAAGTATATTTTTATTTAGTTTTATAATCACAGAAACTTATTTGTTATAATAATATAGGTAAGTCACCAAAATATATAATTTATATATATTTAATTCAAATAATAATTTAATTAAATTTCACAAATATTCAAATATATACTGTAATATACTATCACACCTTAAATGCATAATAATTTCTAATTAAAATAAAATAATAAAGTATAATTGTTGAGTACATAAATTGATCCAAAAAATATAATGTCAATGATTAAAAAAAATACACATCTAGTTTCTAAAAATAAAAATTAAATAATATTTAATAATAACTAATTTGGCTAGATATTGAAAGCATCCATTGATACACTTTTCAACTCATGATTTTCAATCTAAAAAAAAATATTAAAATAAGAATTAAGAATAAAAATTTAAAAAATTATCTTAATTATAATTTTACCTTGAAGATGTGAAGTGGAAATATTTTCTCCACCCCTTCGTTCTTGCAATAATTCACCAGCCAATAATTTGAGTTCATTAAGAGAATCTTGTAAATTATTGATAGTAGCTTATTAACTTTGAATTTGCTCATTTTGATTTATTATTTTTTTTTTATTAATTTACTAGTTCATTTTTCAGACTCATCCTTTTCAGCCTGTAGAAGAGCTTCTACCTCTAATTATCTAGAGTCACTTGGCTTCACCCCACAACCAAGTCCACGAATATAACCAAATTTTGTATCAATAATTTGACGCCCAGTCATTTCAATACCCTCTTTCATTATTTGTGCATAAAGAGATTTCATTTGCTCCTATTTATAATTAATAAAATTATGTAGCAAATAATAAAATTATTAAAATTTAATACATTTTAAAATTACTCACATAGTTTTCTTGAGATTGTGGGTGGATCCATATATGTAACATCCCAGACTGCGGTACAATAGACAGTATGAATATAAAAAATTATAACGATAAAAATAATGTTAATTTAAAAATAAATAGACTAAAATATATACTAAGAAATACAGAGAAAAATTCAAAAACAATTTCCAAAGAAGAATTTTAAGAACAGAATAGACAGTGTTAATAGTAATGGATTTTTATTATTTTTTTAAAAGAGTTTTTTATTTAAAATTTATTATGAATACCTAAATTTGGACCCTCTAATATTAAAGAAAAATAATTTGAGGATTTATATGAGATTAGAAAGGTAAATGGATTGATATTATTTTTAGTACTAGTCCGAATATACCAGAGAGAATTATAGAGTTTGAATAATAATTTTGTACCAAATTTAGAGTTATTTAATACAGATATACGGATAACAAGAGAACTAAAATAGTGTTATTTAGTGGTAAAAAAAAAGGATGGAAAAATAATATAATGGCAAAATCATAAATAAGAGCAACTTTAGGAGCAATTTTATAAACACACTGTCTAGGTTACATAATTGAACCAAGAGTAATTTTAAATGATATAACAGCCCAAAATAAGTTATTTTATTCCCCACAGTGAACATTGATTCTCAACAGAATGAACAAAATAAATTACAGAACGTTTTGGAGTAAAATTTTAAATAAGAAAAATTGTGAGCCAAATTGTAATTATCAAAAGATGTGGAGACCACAGGTAAAATTATTTAATGGAAAATAACAGTGGCCAGCCCACATGAAGATTGTGGAGAATTCTAAATTAGTCCTTCTGTCACACTCCAACTCTAGTGGTGCGACGGTCTTGAGGCAAGGGTAGGCTTAAGGCCACCATAAAGCCGTAAAACACTCATATCCTGGATTTCATACATAATACATATCCACCTCATACATACATTTCTATGAATAATGTAATCATCATTCATACATTTCCATTCATCATCATATGATTTCCTCTTATTCCTTACCGATCAAAAGATACATCCCACATCAATAAGGAATAAGAGCAACCCACAATTTAACAATTCAAATATCAAAACAATATCATCCTCAAAATCTAACTGCGGAGCTCTAGAGTATATTCTTCATATATATAAATACCATAATACAAAATAATATATATATATATATCAAAAAATTATATAGAGTCTTCTTGGAGGAATGAATCAATCAGCACTATCTTCTATATTAGCTCCCTTTCGAGCTACACTATCACCTGAAATCCACAGAAGATGAGTGAACCTTCAACTCAGTAAGAGATAAACATGTAATGGAAAGGTCAAGCCAAAGGAACATGGATAAGGAAATATCATAAGGTTATGCTTATAAGAACATAAATGCTCACAATCGAATAACACTATCAAATCATATGATAGAACTGTCAGAATGCATCAGTAGCCTTACTACCTTATCATAACAGAGCACATCAGTAGCCTTGCTACCATATCACAATGCATATGCTTGGCCAGACATATGCCTAGAGCTCATGGTCCCCTCTAGGTGGAACAATAATAAAAACCCTATCAGCTAGGTTCCCAAAGTGCACAATGGACCAATGAATTTACTCTTATTGGGAAAAGC